>JAATLQ010031581.1:0-11543 GCA_013421005.1 Heliconius erato x Heliconius himera
TCCGCTGGCTCAGCGAGACCATCGGAATATTCCCATTATTGTTATAAGCACTTTTATTGTTTCATAAAAATTCATGTTAAATGTCGCAATACATTATAACTTTTGTGTGAGAAATAATTTTAACTTTAAGAATTAATATTGTTGTGATCTCCAAATCGATCAGACGTATTAAATAGTTTTAATTTAAATTAGTATTTTATTTTTAAAAAAGTAAATTCTCAATTAGAAAGTTTAACTAGCTTGCTTGCTTTATTTATTTAATGTCCAGCTATTAATAATAAAAAACACATTTTGCGGGGTTAAATTTTTTAAGATAAATCTTAAGTGTTGAATTGTGAATTAATTAATAATAATAATAAATTAATTAATTAATATTATTAATTTAATTAAAAGAGGCCGGTCGTGGCGCAGCGGCAGGGGGTGTGACTGCAAACCGACTGGTTGTGGGTTCGATCCCCACTCGAGGAGATGAAATATTTACTTAAATTTATATTTCCATTTCTTCGCTCTGGTGTCGAGGTTAAGCGCGACGTTGAGTTCTGCCACTCAACACGCAATGCCTCCAGAATTCGGCAGAAAGTGGGGAACGGAGTGTCTTAACACTAGGTTCCCTCTGCCTACCCTGCCGTGTGCGGGGTACAGCGTGAAGATAATTTAATTTTTAATTTTAATATTATTAATTGTTGTTGAATAATTAATAATACCAAATGTGTCATTTCAAAAAGAGTAATTTCAAACTAATAATGGAAAGAATTTCAATAAGATTACTAATTTACTGCTTTACCGATTATGACGCCTTAGTACTCAGTATTTTGCATTGAGGGTGAAACAGTTGTTTTTAAAAATGAAATTGTGAATAAGAGAGAATTATCTTTATTTTACTCTCTCTGTCTCTCTCACTCTTATCTTTCTTTCACAAGCTTCTTTGTGGTTTTTTCATACAAAACATGATATTGACGAAGTGATTAGTGTTACTTGACTCGTTCAAAATGCTTAAAGTATAGAAAAACGTCATTTTATATTGAAAGCATAGTTTTTTTTGTAAATTTTTTTATAGTATATAATAGGCAGACGAAACCTAGCATTAAGACACTCCGTTGCCCACATTCCGCCTAATTTTCGAGGCATTGCGTGTTGAGTGGCGGAACTCAACCCCGCGTATCGTTATCAGAGCGAAGACGAATCGAACCTACGATGATGATTGATGGGAATCAAACCTACCACCGTCACGTATACAGTCACACACTTGTGCTGTTGAGTTACGACTGCGCCACGACGGAAAATAAAACTTTAAATAGATCTTGTTGTAGCGACTTTATAATGGATACACCCCCATGCGCGCGCACTTAGTAACCATTTGAGGCTGGAAGGGATGAAGTTGTTACTCTTCATCGCTCATGGTGCCTTGGTACTTCGTATTTTGGGTTGAGGGTGAATTGTTAAAGTTGTTGTGGTAAAAAAATTACGATTTTTAAAAAAAATCTATAAAAATATTTTACACAATATTAATGTCATCTATTTAGTTTTAGTGTATATTGTATTTATATAATCCATATGGATTAATCCGATAATTTGACAACAAACTGGTGTTATTATAATATAGGAGCATCACTATTTTTTTTTTAATTTTACGATTTTTGTAATTTACATAAACAGCAATTAAAAATTTTACCATTTTGTTATTAGATGTTGTTTATAATTCATACGTTAGATAAAATATATATTTAACAAACATAAAATTTTGGTTAAAACCCGCAACCTTAAGGTGACCATTTACAGGTTTTTTACATTAGTTCTAACGTAATAATCTATGTAAAATGTAAAGTAATATAGATCTAAGATTCCATATATGAAAGAGGCTTTTTAATAGAAACAGCCTTTTGCGAGAATGATTAATTAATAGTTTATCATTTCCTTGACTTTTTTTGAGCCTCGAACGGTACGGTGTCCGATCCGAAATGAACCTACCAAAAATTAACTAAATGTTTGATAAAAAATGATTTTGTTTAATGAAAATAATTTTTAATTACGTAATCTGCCCTACTTAAATGTAAATCCAATTTTTAAGCAATTATTTTAGTCTTAAACATTAAAATTTACACAAATATACCACAAAATCACAAAATATTTAAAATAACAAAAAAAAAAAATACGACAAAACAGAATTTACTATCAGGTTTATTGAACTTTGGTCCGTTAGATCAGTTTTATTCTCTGACTACCGGGCCATCTGGCAACCTTGATTATATAAAAAATCCTTAACATGTATTTTTTGTTTAAATTTTCCGAATAAAGAAAATAGGGAATTCTAGGGCTAGGGGACGTGCCTTATGTTTAATACAATTCTATGCAAAATAACGAAACTAAATTAAATTAAATCAAATTAAATCAGCTTCACGCTGTATTCCACACAGCCGGTTAGGCAGAGGGAACCAAGTGTTAAGACACTCCGTTCCCCACTCTCCTCCAAGTTCTGGAAACATTGCGTGCTGAATGGCGGAACTCAACGCCAGAGCGAAGAAATGAAAATGATTGTAAACGTAAATAAATATTTCATTTCCAACGAACTATAACGAAACTATGAACATCAATATTGTCTTGGTATATTGCTTCGAAAGGGGTCAGTCATTTTACAAATTGCCATATGTAAAAATTGTGTTCATGTTACAAAATTATTGACTCGAATTATTTTATTATATATTATATTTTTATGGAATTAATGTCTATTGAATGTGATGCAGGACAGCTGCCAGATAATGTAATAATTAAATTATATCATTGACTTTGAAAAGAGCAACTGTTGAGTTTCTTGCTGGCTCTTCTCAGCAGAATTGCCTTTCGAACCGGTGGTGGCTTTTTTTTGTTTGTTTATATGTTCATTTGTCGATTCAAAAGTGTTTGTTTATAAGAGTTTATTTAAATAAAGAATATTTTGAATTTGAATTTGAATTTATATACAAAGTAATATAACAGGAAAATATGCTATTTTTATTCAAAATGCAGTGACGTTAATAATGACACAAGTTCATGTGTAAACAACACGTATATTTGCACACATATTTTTATTGCAATCGAATATTCTAGATCTAGTCGGTGTAGTCTTGACATATAAAAAAAAAATGTTATTGGTGGCGTTAAGTAATACAATTAAAACAATGATTGTCAGTGCATTTGTTCACACTGATCTCATAAACAGCTTAACCGAGTTACAGAATTTCAATTTTCACTTTTATATTTTGTCAAAGCTTTCCTTATCATTTAGTATTCGTTTTATTTCAATCGATGTATAAATAAAAATTTTCATTTTTATCAAGGATGTTGTTTATTTCTATAAATAACTGATTTATTCAATTGGCCGAAACTTTATTATTTATATATTCTTCTCGCTAATCTGTCAATTTAAAGATCCTAAGATTTTTATTGGAATGGATTACGATATTGCCTAGTAAATAAAGCATTTAAATTTTTATATTTACATTTTTTTTAATTATGTAAATTTAAAATAATCTCTGATGACAACATACCTTAGTAATAGTATGTTATTGTGTAAATTTGTTCATAAAACCTAATCCCGTATGTTTCTAAGAATTATATTCAGAGAGTGCAGAATTGTTGAACTTTACGGTTGAAATTTCGAATTAGTGAAATTGTATATTAATAATATTTTTTTTAGCTTCACGCTGTATCCCTCGCGCAGTTAGGAAGGCAGAGGAAAGCTAGTGTTAAGACTCTCCGTTTCCCATTTCCCGAAGAATTCTGGAAGCACTGCATGTTCAGTGGCGAAATAATAATTATGTCAACCGACAGACGAATGCCACCTCAGTCTATCCGTGAACACTTTGCAGTCAGTAAGACTACTGCAAAGTGTTCGAAACTTCGGATTTCCAAAACTGTATAATACTAAATATACGCGATTAATCAGATTAAATAGTTTCATTTAAAACATGTAATAATCATAAAAATCAAAGAACTTATTAAGTATTTAACTTCATGTTACAGAGGATTTATAACTGGTACACCTTTTTGCAGGCGCATCACATTCACGTAGCGGTTATGTTGTGGGCATCAAATGAAAGCTTCTCACCGTTTATGGTGCTTTGGTATTTTGTATTTTAGAGAGAGGGTGAAATGTTCAATTGTTAAAAAAAACGATCTATAATATGGCTGAATATTATGTGTATGTGTGTTCTTAGAAGAATTATTCCCATTATTTTCAGCTTCAGCTGCACATATCAGGGTTAGAGGGAACCTAGTGTTACACTCTACCGAATTTAAGAGTCATTGAGTGTTGAGTCGCGGAACTCAACGCCCCGTTTTGTATACCAGAGCGAAGAAATGAAACTAATAATATTTCGTTCCCTCTAGTGGGAATCGAACTCAAGACCGTCGGGTTACAGTGACACGCTTGTGCCCCTGCGCCACGATGGGCTCGATGGTCTCTCTATGTATCAAAAGCAAGGGCAACAGTTATTATTATTGTTGTTGTCTTTTTTGTTTTCTGATGTTCCGTTGCAAGTATTCGTATTTGCGATTAATTTCTTTTATAAAGACCGAGGCCGGTCGTAGCGCAGCGGCACGAGGTGTGACTGCAAAATCGACTGGTTGTGGGTTCGATCCCCACTCGAGGAGATAAAATATTTACTTAAATTTATATTTCCATTTCTTCGCTCTGGTGTCGAGGTTAAGCGCGGCGTTGAGTTCTGCCACTCAACACGCAATGCCTCCAGAATTCGGTAGAAAGTGGGGAACGGAGTGTCTTAACACTAGGTTCCCTCTGCCTACCCTGCTGTGTGCGGGATACAGCGTGAAGCTAATTTTTTTTTTTGTTTTATAAACACATTACTTTTGCGTCGCATAGTCCAGTAAAAGATCTATGTTATTTAATTTTATAAAAATATTTAATACAAAAGTCTTTTCTTTCGTAGAATTATATAACATTGTTCATGTATTGTATAAATTCTTAAATGTAACTTCTGTGAGTGGCTTTATAACGGATACACCCCCATGCGCGCGCATACACCGGTGGTTGACTGGTGCTAGTAGGGTTGAAATATCTCCTTACCATTCATAGCGCCTTGGTACCGCTTATTTTGGATTAAGGGTGAATTGTTAAAGTTGTGTTGGTAAAGCAAATTAAAGTTCAATCAATAAGTAAAAGCTAATTGAAAATAAAAATAGTTGAATTTAACAATTCAACGTTATTATTAAATAATTTTGAAAAAATGGTAGTTCTTAAAAATACTGCTACTGTACCTAAAATGTCAATAGAAAAAGAGAATATTTTTTTTTTACATTTTTTAGTGTTAATCTACACTTAGGAAAAAAAGCACTTATTTAGAAAACGTTTTAAAATTTCAACGTACCGGGACTCGAACCCGCGCCTCCAGGAGGCCTTATACGTCACGTTATACGTTATACGTTTTCTAAATAAGTAGAATAATTTTTATTTCATATCACAATATATAATTAGTTTTTTGTTATTTATGAAAGTAAATTAAGTCGAATTTCTATTATATCTTGTCGTGGGTAGTAGTTGTGGTTGTGTGCGTTCACGTTGAACACAACCCCATGCGTGCGCCTCTCTTGTTAATGGGGATGAAAAAACTCCTTAATACTTATGGTGCCTTAGTTCCCTTTGTTTTAGAGTGAGGGTGAACTCTTACTTAGTGCTGCTAGAAGTTAATTTGTTAACTAACTACATTTCTTGATCAGAGAACCAAAATGCGTTGCCATAGCAACGTATACCACTTTATACCAGTGGTTCTCAAACTTTTCTTGATCAAGGACCACTTTTATATCATTCTTGGTAGCAGGGACCATGCATGTAGATATAATAAAAATAAACTGAGATAATCGAACAGAAACTTCCCCTCACCATCCTTAGTTAGGCCATAGTCAGGCTTCTGCGGACCACTGGTGGTCTGCGGACCACTGGTTGAGAACCAGTGCTTTATACAAAAGTGTATATTGCGTATTACAAAGTAACAATGCAAGAGAATACATAGTAAGCAATTTAAATTTCATTTAAATACATTGAATGTACATTGTATATCATGATATGACAGTATTAAATCATAGATAATTTACAATTTTATTCCTTTAATAGCTGTTTTTACTTAATAACAGTAATTACAGTATAAAAATCGAACAAGTGGTTTTTTTTTAAAATTCTTACTTATACTACAGACTTATGGTCCGTACCTTTTGTTATTTTTACATTTCTTTTAATACTTTTTTTTCTATAGATATTACCTAGAACTAGACTTATGTTATTACATATATATATTTCTATATTTATACAATATCTGCTTAAGACAGTCCGAACAAGTGGTTAGAAGCGTCTTTTTTTTAATTACTAATTTTCACTTTATCGTCAATGAAGTTGTGTGAATAGTGATATTGAGGTCGTCGCGGCCCAGTGGCACAAGGGTGTGACCGAAACGCGACGGTTGTGGGTTCGATCTCCACTTGAGAAAATGAATTATTTTTTCTTAATATTTTCATATCTTCGCTCTGGCACCAAGGCAAAACTCCGGCGTTGAGTTCCGCCACTCAACACGAAATGCCTTGAAAAATTCGGTGCAAAGTGGGGAACGGAATGTCTTATCACTATGTTCCCTCTGGCTACCCTGCTGTGTGCGGTATATAACGTGAAGCTGATTTAATTTTGATTTGAATAACGACTAACTAACTAACTTTTATTTTAAAATCTAAATATGTTTTTAGATACTTAATCCGAAGATTCATATTAGTTATTGATTTTTAAAAATATCTTTATATTAATGTAATAAAATTATGAATCATTCCAGACTTTAGAAGCATCGAAGTATTTATTTAATTTATGGATCATTTTAACATGTTTTTAAATAAAACATAAATATAGTAATTTTCTTTTAGTAATACCTTGAGTTTCGCCAAGATCTTGTGGAGGTGACTTTATCACATCCCTTCTGCGCGCGCACTTAGAAATGGATTGCAAGTGCATATATATTTCCTTATTATTTATGATATCTTGGTACTGCGTATTTTGGATTGCGGGTGAAAAATTAAAGTTGTTTGGTATCCTGACCGTACTACACATACATACTACACATACGTATTTGTTTAAATTTATTTCTAGCGGACCTGGACGCGGCTTCGCCCGCTTTAACTATACAAATTCTTATTAAATATATTTATGAAATTGTTTTCAGTTTTTAAAAGGATTGGTAAGAAAATATAAGCCTAAATGATCAAAATAAACCGAAAAAGAATAATAATTAGAGAAAATACTTTTATTAGAAAAAATATATAACTAATTTAAATGAACAAAAATAATAAGTAAGCGTAACCAAAGTAAAATATTCAACTTCAACTTCAGAGATAAACATATGTCATTGTGGACTTTTTAATTGATTTTTTAAAAGGCAATATTTTTACTAGCCTAGCCTAGCAACGGTTGTTATTAATATAGCAGAATAAATGATATGTCAAATGGAAACGTATTTTAATATCTTAATATATATGAAGAATATTACAAATATGAAAAAAGATCCTCAAATATTTCAATATGAAATTTTATCACAATCGGATCAGCGGTTTGACCCTGATTGCTACACAGACAGACAGACAGAGTAACTTTCGAATTTATAATATAGGTATGGATTAGTTATTTGTTATTATAAGTAAATAACAGTAACAGTTTTTTATCTTATTTTTTAAATTTATTTCTTCGGCGAAAACGAAAGACGGGTTAGACATATCGACAGAGTATATACAGAGGGTGTAAGTAACATTTTTAAAGTGCTATTCCACACTTAGGAAAGAATAATATTTATTTAGAAAACGTATAAAAATTTGAACGTAGCGGGACTCGAACCCGCGTCGGATGAGAGTTAGGCGTAACAAGCGTATAAAAATTTCGACGTACCTTGAGGTGAACGAATGGCTTAGTGGTCAGAGCGCCTGGACGGTTTCCATACATACATCAACACTACTACTACATTCGGTTCCCTCTACCTACCCTGCTGTGTGCGGGATATAACGTGAAGCTGATTTAATTTAATTTTAATTTAATTACTTAATTTTATTTTATTTAAATACCGCTTAGTATATCCCTACCATTGCAGTACATTGAAAATGAATAAGTATAATAGCAGTAATATTCACACGCAAACACATCAAAATTTAACTATAACAATTACTGTATTTAATGCGCTTATTCTTGCAAATAATAATAGTTTTAATATATTTATTAAGAAAACGTAAGAAAATTTGAACGTAGCCGGATTCGAACCCGCGCCTTCTGGAAACCGACCAGTTTTTTCCTAAGTGTGGAATGACACTTTAAAAAATGATTTTTTTTTATGGTACAAGTTTTTCATCAAAGTTACAGCGTTGTAAAGTTTCACTTAAAATTTGTGTTCCTTGGAGACGCCGTTCCCAGCCTGCTCGACGGTTGTAAGCCGAGGTTCGAGCCCCGCAGGGGGCGCCCTTACAGTCGTCGACCTCTCTCAAGCAGCCAGGTAGTGCTTGCATTTCTTCTGGGACAGAGTACCCTCTTCCCTCCCCACCGGTGTCGCTGTAAAGGCCAATAGGGCTAACAGGATTAACCTCAAGTTCGAAAAAAAAAAAAAAAGAGACGCCGTACGACGTCACGCGGTAGAAGGTGGCGTCGTGTTTACGCGAAAGAAATTTGATCTGTATTTAATATTTAAAGTTATTGTTTGTTTGTTGTTGTATTATTGTTGTGTTTGTGTTTATAATTTCTTCAGACATTATTCGTATTAAAAAATAAATATTAATAATAATGATTACTGGTTGTTGATTGAATGTTGATTGTGCTTTTTGTGTTTTCATTTTTTTTTTCCTTTTATTTTCCGTATTTTTTTTTAAATAGAAACCTAGTAAATAGAATTTGAATATGTAAAAAAGGAATAAGAGATTGAGTGTAATCAGTAACATTTTTTTAATAGAAATCTAGTTAATAGAATTTGAATATGTAAAAAAAGAATAAAAAATAGAGTATAATCAGTGTTAGGTCATCCAATCTAGTTTAATTTTTTTTAATGGAATTATTTGTTTATATATAGTTTGTTAGAGTATTAAATAAATTTTATACTTTATCATTATAAAGTATAATAATGATCTTGTGACGATGCTTTAATAGCAGACACGCCCTCATGCGCGCGCAGCCCTTAGGTGTACACAATAGTTTTATGGGCGTGTATATTAAACATCCTCATAATTCATGATGGCTTGGTACTCCATATTTTGGAGTGCGGGTGAATTTATAAGGTTGTTTGTAAACGTTATGGAAAAAAGAGGGGAGTGGTGGTGCAGGGGCATAGTGTGACTGTAAATGTGACTAGCTGTGGGTTCGATGTCATTCGAGGAAATGAAATATTTATTTAAATTTATATTTTCATTTCTCCGCTCTGGTGTCTAGGCAAAGCGAAGTCCGTCACTCATCACACAATGCCTTCAAAATTCGAAAAGTGAAGAACGGAGTGTCTTAACACTAGAATCTAGATAGTGCCTCTGTCTACCCTGCTGTGTGCGGGATACAGCGTGCAGCTGATTTATTTTATGAAAAAAAGAAAACGCTGCCGTGCCGTATATTAATAAAAAAATTGCAATAAGGAACCTCAGACATTATTCAGCTTTACCTAGAGTCAGCTTCATAGAGACTTGGCAGGTTTTTAACACGAAGTTTTTGGTTGTATAAAATATATCTATTATAAATTTAAAGAATGCTATTTGAAAAATATACAAGATTTGAACTTGAAAACCGCCTAAGCGCTTTAGTATTTTTATTCATTTTCTAAAAAGTATGTTAAAACTAAGTTAATCCTACATTCATAATTTTTTCCAGTACTAAAAATGTTGTATGCTAACCTGCTAAAATTATTGCTGTTACTATATTATATTTGTTTTACAATAATTTCTATTAGATTTTTTCATGAATTTTCAATTTCAATAAGATCTTAAAAGTAGTACTATAAAGTTTACCCCTCCTATGCGCGCTTATCTAGAAAATATACTTAGTAGGTAGGTAGCAAAGGAATTTCTACCAGTATTCCTTATTCTTTATGATTCCCTGGTGCTCTGTATTTTGGTTACGGGCGAATTCTTGAAATTGTGGAAATTGTGAATTGTGTGGCAGGCATTCTTCGTTGAGTGTTTTTTTCTGTTTTTTTTTATCCATCGCGATTAAAATAAAGTATGTATTTATTCTCCCTTAAAAAAAAAGAAATTGTATCATACATAACATTTTAAAAAATATTTCCGACCAAAAAAATTTACAAAAAATTATTCATGACAAAAATTAATTAATATAATACCTAATTATTTGTTATGACTACTAACTAAGTTATTGCTGGCCGCTTTTTTGAAAAAAGAAATGCGAACGTTCAAAAAAAGAGAACGTATTGTGACTTCTTCATCATTTATATATGACACCTAAATATTCATACATAGCCTTTGAATTTTTATTTTTCTAAAAAACAACTGATGTGATTTTTTTTTAATAAACATTTATATATGATCTTATGAAAGTGGCACTATACATGTTACCACCCCCATGCGCGCGCATCTAAAACCGGGACTATAATAGGAATGGAATTTCTAATTTCTTTATCATTCATGATGCCTTAGTACTCTGTATTGTAAGTTGCGGGTGAATTCTTGAAAATGTGACAAAAAAAAAATAAGAACGAAAGAAAGTTTCTAATTTTTGTTGTTTGTTGATTTGGTTTTGTTTCTTTCTGTCACAGTTTGATCTGTAGAAATAGGATTATATACTCAGTTTATATGTATAAAATAAATAAATAATCAATCATTCTACATATCACTTGAAAAAGAAAGAACCTATAAAAAAATATAAATAAATTTGTAAAACAAAAATCCACGGATGTCGCAATCGAGAATAACTAAATAACTTAACCGCGTTGCTTGTATTGTGATAGCTGCAGTACTGTATATTTGTAAAAAAATTTTCAGCCTCGTATACATAAATGTATATATTTTTTTTATGGAAAAGACAAAGAATGAGCGTTCTTGTCACCTGATGGTAAGTGATCACCGTCCCCACGACCCCGTGCAACACCAGAGGGGCTACAGGTGCGTTGCCGGCCTTTATAAGCTGGTGACTATACTAGTATTTTATAAAAAAGTTACACGAGGATAGCAGGATAGTACTGTAATTTCCTCATTATTATTAATGGCACCTGAGGCCAGTCGTGGCGCAGCGGCACGAGGTTGGACTGTAAAACCGATTGGTTGTGGGTGCGATCCCCACTCCAGGAGATGAAATATTTACTTAAATTTGTTAAAAATCGGAAGCGGGTAACGTTTTTAAAGAAACACGTTAAAAACACACATCGTCTATATGATTCTAAACTATTTTGAAAGAGATACTATGTAATTGCAATAAGTGATATGTATCACCTACTAACAATACTTCACACTAGTTTCCTTCCAACAGGGGCCGTCACTTACAAGCGAGTGCCCCCGATTGACACAATTCCACTGCTTTTATAGTTATTTTCCACCTAAATCTACCC
>JAATLQ010031582.1:0-11546 GCA_013421005.1 Heliconius erato x Heliconius himera
TCGAGGTTAAGCGCGGCGTTGAGTTCTGCCACTCAACACGCAATGCCTCCAGAATTCGGCAGAAAGTGGGGAACGGAGTGTCTTAACTCTAGGTTCCCTCTGCCTACCCTGCTGTGTGCGGGATACAGCGTGAAGCTGATTTATTTATTTATTTTATTTTATTATAGTTGTCAATCAATTCTGCTTAAATCAATAATCATGTATTTTAAGCGGGCGAAGCCGTGGGCGGGCCGCTAGTGTAATAATAATTAAGTAATTATCGTATTTTTATTGAATTAGTAAATATTTATAGGATAGGACCGGGATAGGTTTTCAAACAGCCTCCCTTATATTTTGAAATAGCCTTCTTAGTTTATAAATATTTATTTTATATTAATAATTAATAATTTCTTTTAATTCAGAAATTTCAATCGAAAGTATTTGAATACATTATTATCATTGAATAAACTCAAACGCATCACAAGTACGGTACGAAATCTCTCAAATATAGTATTTTCACTTACTCGATATAAACTATTGATTATTGTCTTGATAATTTTTTTAAGAATGATATCTACCTACTTCAGAAAAATAGCTATCCCACGGTATTTTATTTGTAAAAAATATTGGATGTTAGAATATAAAGAACATTCTCAGTGAGTCGAGAAATAACAATTTTTATCTTTCACTTTGTTCAATGTTGTTTTAAGAGGTTTTCTATGGAACAATTTTCAGAAACCATTTCTCAAAGAAATTTAGTAAGTAGTACAGCAAGAGGATTATCTAAATGTTTATTCAGATATCCCACTTTTAAATAACATTTGAAATGCTTAAGAAATTTAATAAAATTTTTCAAATAAGTATCATATATAATTAATCAAATAAGTACTTTCTAAAATGAAAAACACAAATCAAAAAAAGTAAACACAAATATAAATTGCAACGATATTTTTTTTGCCTAAAGCATATTTCAGTCGGTGTAAAAAATGTAATTTAAACTCGCTTACTACAAAAGGAATGAAAATATGTATGTTATAAACTTGCTTGGCATTTCAATTAACGTTTTACGCTTCATGTGCCATATTCAAAAGTCCCTGTTGCATGAAGCATTCATACGCGGTGTTATGTCCAACAGAGCAGGTAACAAAGGAATCTGTTATATATTCCTTTGTAGTAGTAAAAGTAATTAAAACGAAGCGCCATGGTCCTTGCATATTAGTAAATATCAAAAGTGTTAATTTAAGAAATCATTTTAAAAATAAACTTTCTAGATCTTTACGGGTTGTGCGAAAATTTGCAAGTCACCATTTTGTTGCCGTAGCCATTTTGAATTCAAATAGAGTGTCTTCCATTTGAATTGAAAATGGCTACGGCAGATTGCACATGCTATTGCTAACACGGCAGGTCAAATATTTTCTAATAATATAATAATCATCACCACCGCCACGTTCTATTATTTTTGAAGTCAGCCAAGAAAAGAATAAAATTAAGAGATAACTACTAAAACAAATGCTAAAAAATCAATTAACAAAAATACTCATGTTTGCATATACTCAAAAAATAACTACCTAAGTATAATCTATACGAGTACTTTGAAGTAATTAAAATATTATTCTACAAATTATTTTTTATTTAAGTCGGTCTTTTTTAATTTTTTAATTTATACATGTATAAAATTGCCTGTCTGTGATTTCGAAATAACCGTGTTTCGTGTTGAGTGGCAGAACTCAACGCCGCACTTTGCCTCGACTCCAGAGCGAAGAAATGGAAACATAAATTTAAGTAAATATTTCAATGCGATATAATCATTACACAGACACGATAATAAAATACAAACAAATAATTTTAACATTTGTGTCGCTGTCCGGGCTAATCTCTAAAAAAGCTGAATTGATTTTTATGGGGTTTCACTGACCGATAAAGAGGTTTATATTTTATAGTGCAACACATAGGTTACTTTTTGTTCCGGAATTTTCGCGGGTTAAACATTTACGCGGTAAAAACCGCTTTAGCCTAGCGTTTACTATATAGCCGAAAATGGTCTAATAAGAAATAGGTTCTTTGCCTACTCCTTGAAGTGCAGGAGTTGAGCAATGGTTAGGTAACATTATTCTAAATGCTTATTCTCTTCTCTTCATCTAGTCTCGTACGAATAATGATATGACAATAATCTGCTTGATAATTGCTAAGTAATTAATTAATATGAGAGTAAATACAACTTTAGCATACGAACTTCTTTAATGGTATGTCGTTAAACTATGAGATATTAGTTTACTTTGTAACTAAAAATTAATATCGGAAACTTAGATAGTATTCATACAAAGCGCTACAAAATACACCATAATATTGCTCATTGTTCACTTAATCCATTTTAGTATGATTATAAATTTAGTTTTTTCACTTCAGCTTTAAGTAAATATTTCTTCTCCTCGAGTGGGGATCGAACCCACAACCAGTCAGTTTTACAGTCACAATTTGTGCCCCTGCGCCACGACTGGCTAAATTTACTTAACTGAAATAATATTATATTTCATACATATGAAACACACTACTGGTATAATTTTTTTATTTATTTGGCATTTGAAATAATTCATGGATAATTTCATTTTTATACCTAGCCAATTAAATTTAAAATTAGTAATTTTTTAAATATTTAAAAATATTTACTGAGAAATGTTTTAGGCATTAAATAATCTTTAACAAAAAAAAACCGACTTCAACCTGATTCCACAATCAGAGCCCAATCACTCGCATCAAACAGAAAACGACCTGATTAAAATGGATCCATTAAAATCGGTTCACCCAGTAAAAAGTTCTGAACATAAAAAAAAGAATTGATAACCTCCTCCTTTAACAGAAGTTATTTTAAAAAACAGTAGTACAATATCACCAGAAATATTAAGCAAGTCCAATAGTTCACTACCGATTTTCGAACAGATATTGGTTTGTTATCGCCAAAGCAATATCAAACAGTGAAGTGTAAACTAGAATGGCAGAACCGTCTATTGTGATCTGCGCTTGAAATTTATCCGATATTGCTAAGAGGTATTGCAGTAAGATCTTAAATTTGATAGCCAAGTTTACATAAAAAAAAAAAAAAAAATAAATTAGCTTCACGCTGTATCCCGCACACACACTCCGTTCCCCACTTTCTGCCGAATTCTGGAGGCATTGCGTGTTGAGTGGCAGAACTCAACGCCGCGCTTAACCTCGACACCAGAGCGAAGAAATGGAAATATAAATTTAAGTTAATATTTCATCTCCTCGAGTGGGAATCGAACCCAGAACCAGTCGGTTTTGCAGTCACACCTCGTGCCGCTGCGCCACGACCGGCCTCATAAGTTTACATAAAAAAATACTTATTAAATATATAAAAATTTAAATGAAGTGAGTTATTGTACCTTTGTTTTTTAAACCCTTATTTAACAATATTCCTTTGAAAATTTTGTAAACTTACTGGCTTTTAATACAAATTTACAAAAGGATAAGAATATCACGTTTAATACTGATTTACTGAATTATATACTGAATTTTATTGTATAATCTTCACATAAGTCACTACTTATTTTTTTTTTTTGACAATCAATATTACATTTTATAAATTTTGCTTAATTTTGTGGTGTTTTAGTACGAGTATCTAAAATTTTGTTATAAATTATTGCTATACTATTGTAATTTATAATGCGAAAGTAAAATAATTTTTCATACATGTCATATCTTTTGGTTCGAAAACTACTCCGTACACAAGATTGATGGCTTTAATGAAACCAATGGAGCCCATAGCCCCTTCCCTTTTCATGTACAATTGAATGAGTTAAAGATAAATTTGGATAGTCTATTATATAACGGTTTAATTAAATATTTATTACTTTGAAATCCGTATTTTTACATGCATATTCAAACTCTGATCCTGACTCTGTAGAGATTTTTTTTGATTTTTTTTTATTAAGTAATAATTAATAGCATTGGTACTTTTAAAACAATTAATTTATCCTGGAATTTAAGAACAGTCATAAAAATTAAGAAATGATGATCATATTTCACATTAAAGAAAAACAAATGGTTATGCCTCTTTTCCGAAGGGCAAAAATAAAATCTCCTTGAATAGTAGAAGATATACTATGCTGAATCGTTGCTAAAATGTAGAATGCTATTTTGAAGTTTTGTTTTTAGAAAATTTTATTTTTTTACAACTAATTCTAAAAAAGTAACTATTTTTTTTCAGCCTTACGCTTTATTCCGTAAGTAGCAGGTTAGGTAGAGGCAGTCTAATGTTGAGACGCTCTGGTTCCCACTTTCCGCTGATTTCTGAAGACATTGCGTGTTGAGTGGCGGAGTTCAGCACAGAAGAAAAAAAAAACATTTTCTCGAGCTCGGATTGAATTCACAACTTGTCGCGTTTAGAATCACATGACGCCAAAACTGGCTTAAAATTTTAAAAATACTTATTTTTTTGTTATGAATTCATATGGTTATTTAAAGATTGTTGTGTATGGATAATGTGATAAATCTATTTTATTAAAATAAACCTTGAACTTTAGAAGGCATAATGATTTATAGCTTCGTTAGTATATAGGGGATATGTTCGTTATAATTTATCGCCGATAGTAATTATGAGAAATTACTTCATGCTGCAAATTTCAAAATGTACGTATATATTATTTTTTGTTGGTGGTTGTACTAATTATCTAAATTAATTACATTATTAATTTAGATACATTTATTAGAATTATGGGAATCATTTAGAAAAATAAAAAACAAATAAATTTTGTAATTTTATAAATTTATTATTTTGGTATTAGTAAAAACGTTTTGAATAAAGTTTGTTTTTTGAAAAGCTGTTTTTTAAATATTTTTCTTAATGTATAGTTTTCTCTTAACCTTCTCATTTCTATTAATATATTATTATTGCGATGTGTTTCTTTCGGTCTATATTCATCTTCACTTTTCTTAGTTTCGACATCCCATTCCGGCTCCATTTCCAGTCTCTAGATATTTTTTTTACATAGTATATCGTATTTCATAAATCAAAATCATTTGATACCTATATTAGGTGGGTTGTACAAA
This sequence comes from Heliconius erato x Heliconius himera, assembly GCA_013421005.1. Classification (NCBI taxonomy): domain Eukaryota; kingdom Metazoa; phylum Arthropoda; class Insecta; order Lepidoptera; family Nymphalidae; genus Heliconius; species Heliconius erato x Heliconius himera. The sequence goes on from JAATLQ010031582.1 coordinate 5,047, forward strand.
AATTTCTTATCCGCTATGTTGTTATCACGGCCATTTTAAATTACTCAGAATACTCATTTAATCAGAACTGAAGTCGTAATCAAAATTTCTGCTCAATCGAACACTGGAAAGTGGGTCAAATTGAGCTTGTAATATTTTACGTACGCTAACACATTAACACGGCAAGTTAAATAAACGTTTGTAATATGGTCATCTTCCAGCTCCATCATCAGACCTTGGTTAACATCCTGCAACAAAGTACCCGATAAAATATAATACGTCTCAACCTTATAATATCAATATATGTATATAATATACAATATATATAATATAAAATCGTTCAGATTTTCTTTAAGTGACGATTTTCTTCTTAGCTTTAGGAATTTTCCTGTACATAGCAAGGCGGGCATCGCAGATCTAGTTTTAAGTTATCGCTTTATGCATGGTCCGCAAAATTTTTCAAGTATTGCATGGTGTCTAGAAAGATGAAATTAAAGTAAACTAGGTAAATGAGAATAAATGTCTGATTTTAAATGAAACTCTTTAACCCGATTAATTGTATTTATTTAATCCGATGTTTCCAACACTGCAGTAGTCCGTGGGCACAGGTCTTAACTGTTTTAAAAAGAAACCTATGGACCATTTTCTAAATAGATGGACCAGTAGAACAACTTTAGAAAAAGTATCATTTTACAGTAATATAAACTTGTCTATAAATTCATAATGAAAAGCAAGCTTTAGACATTTTATGCTATCCGATAATGCACTAAAGTCATATTTGAAACTAGTTCTATATTTGAAGTATTCATTGTACACTGAGTAGGGCACACAAAGCTGATAGAGAAAAGTCGTCGTTCATTCATTTTATCATGTCATTTCATTTTATCTATAACTTCTAGTCATTTCGTATTAAGTGTAGATTTTGTGTACAAAATAATAAATAATAATATAAATTGTTTTTAATAATATTGCCATTTTTCCTAAATAGTAAAATTGTTTTTTATATGATACAAAACTATCAACACAGACAATGCATAATAAGTCTTTACCTATTAATCAACACTTCTAATCTTTTACAATTTCTGCTAAGGAACGTGGAAGCTCATTTCCTTTTGGCAGTAGCTTCTCCTTGGATAGCCACGAGGGCCGACGTTTGTATTGATCGAATTTTCTTTTCTTCTTAAGACTTATTTTCCTATAAAAGAAAAAAAAAGTTAATTCATACTTATTTAGAAAACGTATAAAAATTTGAACGTTACTTTAAAAATGTTAAAAGTTAATTTTCAAACTTAAATTTAAGCTTTTATATTTTTATACATTTTGTAATTTTTGAACCCTGAATAGATCACTTTTTGATCACAATGTTATATTTTGCAAATTTAATATTGGCTTATAAAATGTATTTCATTAAAGTTACATTTTATCTGGGAGTGCAATGAAACCACTTCCCAGTGGTTTTGTTAAGTTAAGAAGTAAGTGGGATTAAGTATACGTAATTGATATTTATTAGCAGATCTATACTTAGCCTAGCCTAAGGTTCAATTTGCTCTTTTGGCTTATTGTTATTAAGTAAACAATAAATTAAACTATTTTTCTAAAATCGTCTCGGTTTAAATATGATTAAATATTAATATATTTATATTAATATTCAATCACTCTTCTTTATAAACAAAATATATATTTACAATATATCGGAGTGCAATTTTCTGGAAGGTCTTGAGCAATCGGTGTTGGTTTTCACTAATAACTATGCTTGCATCTCAATAGCTTTTATAGTTGCTTACATCTGTAAAAGCCGTAGGTACTGTGTGCAATTAAAGCAAAGTTGTTACAACTGTACCTAGTCTAGCTAAATCAGCTTCACGCTGTATCCCGCACACCAATCTTATTTTACTAATTTAGTGTGTCTGGAGTTAGACCTAACCCATGTGCGCTATTTTATATATAAATAATTATATTAACCTCTCTTCGTAAGGTGCTGTTTCTACTCGCACCCTGCCCCGCCTATTAAGTATTATTTCTACATGACCATAAAATTAAGAATCATTATCACAATTATTATAATATCATGCATGAATTGTATGAAAAATAAAATAAAGTCTTAATTATATAAGATACAAAATGAGTGCGTTTGTTGAACAAGGTATAAAGTTAAGACAAAAGTAAGACCACTCAGAACGTAAAGTTTCAGTTGCTCGCACGTCAAAAGATTCATAATGAACTTCCTTGTAACAAGTCAGTGAGTGCGCTGTTCGTCATTTTATGCTAATTAAAGGAGTGCTTTTTGAAACGTTTATTTTACAGGTAATTATAATATATTTATTATGAAGTTGAATGTTAAAAATAATGTGACAACCAAAATGATAAATAATTTTAAGCTAGGCAATACAAATATGATGGCTACAATAAAAGTATGAGGCGCCATTTGCAATTACAAGGTAAAGCAAGGTTAGGGTACCGCTCTCGGGTGATCAGGTCTCTTACGGCGGATGGCACATTTGGAAGAAGCCTCCCTCACACGTACCACCCTGTCGTTTTCGAGCACTACTGCGGCGCAGCAGGTCGAGACCGCGTCCAGCGAAGTCTATACTTACTACCAAAGGGCGTCCCTGGCCGGGCACCTAGGCATCTGCAGTGCTGGCAGCGAGCGTCGTATTCCCTCTCAGTGACCCAACAAAAGGTATGCCCCGAATCGGTTGTGAAACCTCGCTAACTGCCACAGCCTCGATCGTCCTACGGCCCGCGGATGTTCTTACCAGTCTGGACACCCACCATTTCAAGCCGCTTCTCCTCCTGTGATGCTCCAGACGCAAGGCCCAAGCCTAGGCGCTAGCAATAGACTGATACCAGGGTAATGGCGTCCAGGTCCCACGGTAGGGTTCCCGCCAGCACAACACTACCTCACCGAAGATTGCCCTGAACCCCCGTATCATCCTGACGGCCATCACCCTCTGCACAGTTCCGGTCATACGGGAGCGCCGTAGTACAGCGGGTACAGCGCCATTTAACAAGCCCCTCCGGTGTACTGCTGACTGCTGGAAATGCTCGGCCCACTGACAAAAATATAATGGACAAAATTTTTGTCCCCTACCGTCGTTATGGTCAAGTAATTGACGCCTATTATGATGATCAACTTGAGAACTTTAGAATGAGAAATTTGCACCTAGATGAGTTATGATGGGCATTAGATGTCTGATGATGAATAAGAACCGTATTAAATGGAACTCCTCAATGCCTTAGACTAGCTACCTTGTGTTTAGCAGTTACCTTTTTCTGGGCTTAGGGACGGTTAAACCGTATGAAGTACCAATGATTTGAATGATTTGATTTTCGTTTTTAATTTGGATAGCTACTAAAAAATTTAAACAGTAAACTAAAAATTAAAATATAAATTGATTTAGCACAAAGTAATACGTAATTTGATTTAATTAAACAGAAATGTTTTTTTTTTCTTAATAATTTTAGAGTTAGTGCGAAGTAAAACAATAACTAGGTATAGGTATTATCATAAGGTTAATTAAATATTAAAAATACTTTTTAACTTAAATATAAGAAACAAATTTTCTTATAAAAAATATTTTTTTTCTTTAAATAGAAGGCTAGCATTATAAGCGGGTTGATGCATCACATCGTAGATCGTATTAAATTCTTTGATTTAAATATTCTTCGCATGAAAGATCAAACGCATATGACACCACAGCGCTGTGTAGCATATTACATTGGTTTTATGTCTATTTATTTATTTATATTGGAAGATTTGATATGAAAATCGACAAAATTATGACTATTAATACACATAGTTCTAAAGAGAAGACTGGCTAAGTGTACAAAATTAATCTTCAATTTGGCAAATAAATGCCTTTCAGTTCGTTTTCGGTTAACTTGAACTTAAATATAAAAGATTTAGCTCCAACCGCTTTTGCGGTCTTAGTACTTAACTATACGGTGTTGTTAACCTTTCTATAAAGACTGGACTTTTAAGATAAGAATAATAAATGTGATAGTAATTGTAATTAAATTAAAATTATGATAAATGCAACAGATAATTAAATATGTATTTGTTTAAAATTGATTCTAAAAAATAAGTCCCGCTGAGTTTCTTCTCAGGTCTGAGGCATTAACTTTAGTGAATTTGGTGGTAAATTATTTGACGTTCAAAAAATTAAGCATGTAACTTCTTACTTTGGATAAAATTATTTGAATTTAAATAAGGAATTTTATTTATTTATTTGATTTTAGATCGAAACATAAATCTATAGAGATTAAAATATTCAAATAAAAAATAAAAAATCTGTCTATTGTTTACAACAGTATCTATAATTTAACTTTTAGTTTTAATTCTTCTTTAAATATCCCACAATCTTGTAGAAATCAATACATAATATAAAAGAATAAAGCAAAAGTTCAGGTTTTAAATAAAATAAAATTATCGGTACCTCTTTTTGATTTATGAAAAATAAAATATAATAGGCCAGTAAAAAATAAAATAGGCCAGTCGTGGCGCAGCGGCACGAGGTGTTACTGCAAAACCGACTGGTTGTGGGTTCGATCCCTACTCGAGGAGATGAAATATTTACTTAAATTTATATTTCCATTTCCTCGCTCTGGTGTCGAGGTTAAGCGCGGCGTTGAGTTCTGCCACTCAACACGCAATGCCTCCAGAATTCGGCAGAAAGTGGGGAACGGGAGTGTCTTAACACTAGGTTCCCTCTGCCTACCCTGGTGTGTGCGGGATACAGCGTGAAGCTGATAAAAAAAAAATATATATATTTTGTTTAGTATGTAGTAAAATCGGATAATCTAGCGTCTATGTTCGTTACATTTTAATTGAAAAAAGTAGAAAGCCGCAGAGTCGCAGGTGAACATCATAATTAAGGTGGAAAATTTATGGCGGCTCAAGTAGTGTATGCTAATGAGGAAATCTTCTGTACATTCAGGTTACTCTGCAATTGAGCTTTTTTCCCAGAGGTTGAACCTATTTCAATTATATTTCATTTCGAATATGGAAAATATTTCTAGAATGATTAAATTAGAGCTTGAAAATGTATTTTACCTATATTGAAAATATATTATAATAAATAATTAATTGAAGGAAAAAAATAATATTAATTTAAAAATTAAATTTATTATATTAAAGAAAATATTGGCAGTTGTTAAGGTATTTTTTGATTTATATTTTATAATTTCTGTCTAAAGTTTATAAGTAGTGAAATGAGCTTCGCAATCTAATTTTCTGAGTTAGCAATCCGACTGTATTTTACTGTAAATCTCTTTAATCTAGAACATAATTAGAAATGCAGTTCAAATTCAATGCGAATTCTCGTTTTGTAAACTTTTACAATTACATAGCCGAGCACTATCTAGTTAGTGTTGGAACATCAAAAAGGAAAATAAGTAGTTTAATTGGAATTAGTTTTAATTCGGTTCAGTTCAGTAATTAGTTTATATCATTTCGACTAGTTTTAATTAATGTTATATTGTATAGTAGAAAAATAATAACGACATGGCATTTGGAACATACCTGTAGCCCACATGTAAAAAAAATAGGCAGAAGAACATTTACATTTACAAATAAAAACATATGTTTAACAAACGATAATATAATAAAGCTAGTGAATCCATTTTTAGAGTTCCGTACATCTTAAAAAACAAAACCCTTATAAGATCACTTTGTTGTCCGTCTGTCTATCTGTCTGTCTGCCAAGAGCCTTTATCTCAGAGACGTCTGAAGATATCGACTTGAAATTCAAACCATATTGAGTATATGGTTTGAATTTCAACTCGATATCTTTTCTCGGTTTATGGTCCCTTGAAATTTTACTTAAAACAAGAAATTGTTGTTTATATCGCAAAAAACGCGTATTTCGACACTATAAAAGTACTTCCGGTTGACCTAGAATTATGAATCTTGACAGCTAGCATCTATAGGTAGTACTTGTTCAGGAAAAAATCTGAAAACTTTACATTTGCGGTTAAATCATAAAAAAATAATAGCCTCAAAAAAAGACAAAATATGTTATTAAAGCCGCTAGTTTAAGTGCTTGAAGTCTTCAAACTAAGCTAAGCTTTAATTTAAAAGCAGAATAAACTCAAGATTTTCTATTTTTTACGGAACCATCAGTGGGCGAGTCCGACTCACGCTTGTCCAGTTTTTTTTATTTTATTAGCTATATTCGACGAATATGATGATATTGTTAAAAAATAACGTTGTCAAATTCAGCTGCTATTTACTCTATGGCGTTTGCGTAGCGACTATATTCTAAAATTCGTTCCAAAAATATAGCTTATGGCCTAAGATCCCATCGTTTAAAACTGTAGGGATTAGATTTTCTAATGAAACTTATATTTAAGAATGATACATGATAGTAGAATAGATTACACTAGGGTTGCCCAAAAAAATCCTGCCGCAATCACCTTTAATTAATGTTTTTCGTAACTCGTTTTTGGAGAAAATTGCACTCATATGTTTTTTATGTGAATCGCACATCATTTGAAAGAAAATCGCATAAGGAATTGGAAAA
>JAATLQ010031583.1:0-11556 GCA_013421005.1 Heliconius erato x Heliconius himera
CCTGTAAACTGCATCGAGCGGGAAGATTTTCTCGGGAACCCTATTACGGCGGTCTTAAATAAAGTTTATAGCAGATTGGAAATAGCTCGAGCTGCATTAAAATTTTCTCTTTTTACCTTACTACTCATATTTTCATTGTGTCTTCAATGTGATGTGGTTTGACATTAAAGGTAAAGTATACTCGTGTGAAATTGTAATTGTAAGATAATTACAATTAAAAAATATTATTTTTATTATTAAAGGCCGTCGTGGTGCAGGGCTACAAGCGTGCGATTATAAACGTGACGGTTGTGGGTTCGATTCCCATTCGAGGAAATGAAATATTTATATTATTTATAATATCAGTGTAAGTCTATCTGTAGATATCAAAATCGGATATTTCTCGCAGTGTATTTATTATAAACGTGACGGTTGTGGGTTCGATTCCCATTCGAGGAAATGAAATATTTATATTATTTATAATATCAGTGTAAGTCTATCTGTAGATATCAAAATCGGATATTTCTCGCAGTGTATTTACCTTGTAAGAGATTATATTTATCTTCAAGAGGTCACTGTTTGTCTTTAATAACAAAACAATATTAATTTAACTGATAGTGATATTTATTTGGGGCTGATAAATACGAAAGAAGCTTTATTGTGTGTCTAGGATACTTACTCTGGTTATATAGCTGAAAAAATTGTTTTCTTTCCTCAGCAATAGTAGTTCCTGAGTACTAGAATCAAACATCAGTGGACTCGAGAAAATGAAGTATATTTTCATTACTTCGCATTAGTGTCGAGTCAAAGCGCGGAAAATGGGGAATGGAGTGTTTTAACATTGGGTTCCCGCCGCCTACCCTGCTGTATGCGAGATATAGCGTAAAGCTAAAAAAATAATAAAAATATTTACCATGGTAACACATAGGTGTTAATTTGTTGACACATATAAATTAATACAATAGACAAAGAGTATAAATGCTTCTACAAATATAAAGTGCATTGTGGACCACACCGTCTGTCTTCATATGGAAACAAACAGGTGTTTGCAGTGGGACATTATTACCCACTTTGCATTAAATACGATGTTCGCAGTTGTAATGACCATTTCACTAAGATAAAACACAAAATATTTTCTCTATTCTTGAGGCATTGTGAGTTGAGTGGCGGAGCTAACGCCGCGCTATATTTTGGTACCAGAAAAAAAATATTATTAAATTTATAATTAATTTCCCCGAGTGGGAATCGAACCAACAACCGTAGCGTTTACAATCACATCTTTGCGCCATGGCGGCTTCGATGTTATTATTATTCACTCTTTATTATTCTAATTGATAATAAAATTAAATCGCTAATATTGTATAAGTTGAATTGACGGCGATATTAGCAAGTAGTGAATACTCGCCTTGAGTATTAAAGCATTTTGAAGAAGACTCTTGTTTTACAAAGAACTTGGAGAAGTGCCCGGACTGCTCCAAGCTTTTATGATGTCTATTTTATAATAAGAGTATAGATAAGTACTTGCTGCTGTTAATTGACAAGTTCATATTGTAATAAAGAAATTAGCAATGAGGCCGTGACGCGCTCTTGGCTTTTCTTCGGACGAGCTTCGAGTTATGACAATGTTATATTGTCAAGTTTTCAGTTATCTAAATAACTGACACAAGAACAACTTCTGATGGCAAATATCTTATTAAAGCGATACCTTCTAATGGCATAATATGAAATTCTTAATACTGTTACCTCTAAATCTCTAAAAGATATTGGGTTCTTCACGATCACAACTATAAACAGTTCTAACCACTAGACACATCACGAGCCAAGACATTATTTATTAGTATAGTTTGGGATATCAGTTACATGTTTAATTACTGTAGGATAGTTTTTGTTACTTCTTTAATATTTTATAGTAAACGAAAGTCTTTTTGTCTTAGACAGAATTTCGTTTTTTACAGTAGTTTTTAGTTTTCATTTAAGTTTATTTGCAATTATCTCATAGACATCAATCACACGATGCCTATATATTTACTTTATTTATTTAGGTTTTTTTTTTCAATTTTGCATCTTAACGGTGCGATGCTAAATTCAGGCTATATATAGTACACACAACATCATTGGCAAACGATCGAGATCACTTCGGTGATTGTCAATATTGGTACAGGTTAGCTGATGATTTATGGCTGTTCCTAATTACTTTTAGAGCATTTGCAGAAATTCCGGTAAGTTACGAGTACTTTCGACTAAAACACGTGTCTGATATTGTAAATCAAGTATCAATTCCTTAATTAGTTTGATATATTTTTGGTTATAAGCAAGATCTTATTTTCTATCTTTGAGGCCGTGGTCGAGGAGTTGCGGCACAACGTCTGACTAAATGCTTCGGTTCTGGGTTCAATTTCCACTTGCAGAATAAAAACGCGGCATTGAGTTCCGTCTCTTATGTTATATCTTGAAAATTAGAAACGGACTGTCTGAATAATAGATTCCCCGAGAATATCAAGACACTCCGTCCCTAACTTTTCACCTTATTTTAAAGACATTTTATGTATAGTACTGAAACTTTATCCACCCAAATCTAATCGAATCCAACCACACCAATTTTTTCAACTACTAAAAGTAATTAAGAAATAATACATTCATATTTAGTTTAAATTGATTACGTTGATTATATTATTACTGTTTGGGAAAGGTAAAAAATTATCATAATTAAAAAAACGTAACACTATTTAAATAATATTTTTTCTAAAACTAATGATTCATCTATTATCATACTGGCTATGTTCAAATATTTCTATATTTAAAATATTTTTATATTTTTTTTTTAATTAATAAAAAAAATACAAAAATAATTGTCGCAACTTTATTGCTTGCAAAGTAAAACAAACGACCGTCGCGTTATGATCGCGAAAGTGGTATAGAAATTTAGGCGAAATTTGTCAACAGCATCTGGTACTTTACTTTAAAAATGGTTCTCCATTTGTCTCGTCGAAACACTAGCTGATCAACTGAGGTCCCTACAGTATTCCTCGCATATTTCAATAATGGAGGTGACAAAGGATACAATCCCTCACGTCTCGTAAGATATAACGCTTTCTCTCTTTCAATACGTAAGTTTAGCGATGGAATGACATTCTGGAAAGTTTATTTTTCTAGCAAATATTTTTTTGTCTTAGTATATCACGTTTTAGTATATCAGTAATGCCTGGTAAATGGTAGGTTTTAGACTATTAATTGTTAATAGTCGTGAGTTTGAATCCCCCTCGACTAATATGTATGATGTTCGACGTTACTTGCAAATAAGTAGTAGTAGTGCTCGCAGTATATGGAAGATAGTCAAAAATATTTATATATATAGAACAAAGTTAATAAAATATTATTTTACTTCATATCTTTGCAAGTCCTCGCTTTTTCCCTCATAGAAGTCTAGGCCGGGGGAATCTAGTCTTAAGACGTTCCCACATTCCAACAAATTTTTGGAACATTCCTTCTAATGTGGAAGAACTCAGATGATATATATTATATTGTAGGTACGGGATGTGGGTTCATATTCCACTTGGGGGGATTTATTTTTTTTATTTCCAGGAACTGGTAATACGCATGGCGTCAAGTTTCGCAGCTCAACAAGCAATGCTTTACTCTCTACTCTACCGGGTAAAACAAAAAAAAATATGAAAATAATAACTAATGTTTTGAAAACAAATGATTTTCGACGGCCACTATCTTTGGGGAAATAGGGTAACCGTACAGCTCCTTTGTGAAGCAATCATTGCAGAAAAGGTCTTTGTGTCCTAAAACGGCCTCCAAGAATCCATCTCAAGGGAAGAGTGTCATTGTAAAAATACTTTATATAAGAACCCCAATTTGTTTAAATATACTATGTTTTGTTACTTCTTAATTTTTTTATACAATTTTTTATTCTTTTTATCATGGAATATTATATTTTGTAATATATTTATAATGTGTATCCAAGACTAATGAAATACGAGGCTGTCGTGGGGTTTTATTATAAGAGTTGTGGGTTGTGGGTTTGATTCCCATTTGGGACAATGATTCGTATTTAAATTATTTTAATTTTCCTGTCCTTATAGATAAAGTATGGCGTAGAGTGTCGCCACTCAATACACAATGCCTCGAAAAATTAAGCGAAAAGGAGTGTCTTATTAAGTGAACAAGCACGTCTTTTTGATATCTAAATCACTGTTGTCCACAACGATCGTAAATTGAAATTTATTACACCAATAATTAACTCAATTGTTTTGTGTTAGAAATTTAATATTATTTTAGTCGAACGTAGTCATGCCATTAAAAATACGATGTATTATATTATAAAAACTGTATCTCAAATCGTTCTCAAGATCGGTCTCAGAGTTCAGAGCTGTTTATACGGATCATAGTACTCAAGGACCTATACAGACAGTAATTAATAAATATATTAAATTTATAGTTATCTATCTACCTTTTCCATGTATACTTTATAAAGTACTTAAAAGATATGAAGAGTTTAGTAAAGTTAAGTGTATTAACTTAATCAACATATCAAATCTGCGACATCTCTCACAATCTAATTTCGTAAGAAGTTTTCGACAACAGTGAAGGAATGGATAACTTAGCGAGTGCCTGAAAATTTATTTCCCTACCTTAATTAAAAGTATTAAGATTTAAATTCACACTGTTTGTAAAAATGGACGCCTGTTGGATATCCTTTGGTGGGATTCAATTTATATTAGCGCTCATTTCGAGCGGATGTCATAAATGAAGGAACTTAATTGAGTAATCTTGATGAAGTGATATGGCGGTGTTTTATGATTTGGGTGTGATTATTTTCAGCTGTTTTTAAAAGGAAATTATATATGATTTTTTATTTAATGAGATAGAGGCCAGTTGTGGCGCTGTGGCACAAACCTGTGACTCGAGGAAATTAAATATTTAATATTTTAATTTTATCGCTCTGGTAACGAGACAAAGTGCGGCGTTGAGTCCCGACACTCAACACGCAATGCATCCAAAATTCGGCGGAAATTGGGGAGCGGAGTGTCTTAAAGGGAACTGAGTGTCTTTATCCTAGATTCCCGAGTTCCTTCCTACTGCCTACTCTATACTCTATGTGTGGGATTGATTGATTAGATTTTTTTAGCTACTCACAGTAGTGAAGCAAAAAAAATAAATCAAAGTTCCTACCTGATGGCAATCAGATTCTTACAGTTTATTGCAAACGATTAGATTATTGAGTTAAGTCCACTGTCATCGTTCATCTTGGATGATTCATGGGTATTTAATGGCGTTCCGATTACTGTAAAATATGCAAATTATAATGTTTATGAATTGTGATTATAACATCGATTGATAATTTTTTTGTAAATTTTGTTTCATATACCTAAATATTGTTGTGTATATTTTCTAAGCCTCACGCTGTATTCCGCGCTTACCAGGGTAAGCAGAGGGAACCTAGTGTTAAGGTATTCAGTTCCTCAATTTCCGATACATTGTGCATGGACTGGCAGAACGGTCAACGCCGCGGTTTATATTATTACCAGAGCGAGATAACGAAAACAATTCGATCCCCCAAGTGACGATCGAGGTCACTACCATCGCATTAATAGACAATGTAATAAGACTTAAATTACGATCAAAATACGCATAATACAATTATTTACCATACATATATTGTAGTACCTACTGTACAAGTAAATAAGCAGTTAGCAAAGTTCCACTGCACTTCGAAACTCAATTTATACCTTATCTACAAAAACTTCCGACACATACATAGAGCGCATATACGAGTACTATCGACTGAAACTAGAAAACGGTGTACGTCTGTAAATTTGCCAGCTTTGTTTCAAATAAAAATTTTTAGTAACTAACAACCATTTTTGTTATTTGCCTTACACAATTCAAAAGAGGAAGCAAATAAGCAAGATTTTTAACTTTTTTAGCTTCACGCTGTATCCCGTACATAGCAGAGTAGGCATAACCAGGAACCCGGGAAGCCATTGTCAAGACACTCCGTTTTCTTTAAGACACTTCTGTTTTCTCATGTTCCGATAAATTCTAGAGACATTGCGTTGAGCGACGGAACTCAACGCCACGGTTTACCTCGTTATCAGAGTGAGGAAATGAAAATGCTTATTAATTATTTCAGTTTCTTGAGTGGCAGTTAATAAATTTCCGGGGGTCATGCTTTTTACGTGACTCTTTAAGTGAGTCAACCCTGCCTGATATACAACATTCACCTATTTTACTAAATAAGTCATAAAAAAGATTCAAGATATGTGCATAATTTGTCAATATTTACAACCGTGTTAAAAGATGATACGTTTCCAAACAACCTATAACAGTGGCGAATGGTCCCTTTGTGTAGAAGAATACTTCTAAATAGCCACGGTCCGGTGAAAGATGAATACAAAAGGGTGCGATATATAAAAGTTGTTGAGCAGTCGAATCAAGAAAATATTTTATAAGATAGAAAGTAATAAATATGAGATAAGATAAGAATAGATGAAGTTTGAGGATGTTTTTGTTGTGGGTTCGATTCCCATTCGAGAAAATTAAATATTTAATATTTTCATTTCTTTTCTTCGCTCTGAAGTCGAAGTAAAGCGCGGCGTAAGGTTCCGCCACTTAATACGCAATGTCGCCAGAATTCGCGAAAAATGGAAACCGGAAGTGTCTTAATACAATTTTTTCAGTTTCCCTCTGCCTACCGCGCTATGTGCGGGACATAGCGTAGAGCTAAAAAGAGCTGTGAGTGTTAAAAAATATGTTTTAAGAGTTTTATAATAAAAAGGTACTAATTGTTTCTTTTTACTTTTCTCAAAATTATTATTAATATTATTGTATTGCCACCTGATCTACATAATACGATTGAGAAATGTTAAGATATTATATAAATTAGACCTTAAACAAACCTGAAATGACGCTTTTTGTTAAGCGCAGTTAAGCTTTTTGTAAAACACTAGCGAAACTACAAGTAAGAACTTGCGGCTTCACCCACGTTTTTTATTGGAAAAAATTTAAGAGTTGGACGATTTGGAAAACGATTAACGTTATGTAATGTAGCCTTGTAGCCCACTGCGATAAATGGACTATCCGACACAACAAGAATTTTCAGTCGGAACCAGTAATTTTGGAGATTAGTGAATTCAACCAAACAAAATATTCAGCTTTATAAAATTAGGATAAATCATTTTTATTTTGTTCTCCATTTTCAGAGCATGTAATCAGGGTAAGCGTGCGTAGCGTAACTTGCTTAAAGTATCAACTGCAAGTAACAAACAGCTTAAGATAGTCGTTCAGATAACATTCAATCTTACGAACGCGAGACAATCGCGATATCCCAAACTGGTAGCCGGGAGTCGAGACCGTAGAGATCTGGTGGTAGATACCATGTAAATGGTTGTATTTTATACTGTTTTCATTGTTTTGAATATTATTTTGTTGGAAAAAAATACATTTAAAAGTTTTGGTAAAAATAAAATATTTTTAAACATTTTAAAAGTGTTATTCCACACTTAGGAAAGAAAAATACTTATTTAGATCGGTCGGTCTGGTCGGTTTCCAGGAGGCGCGGGTTCCAGTCCCGCTACGTTCAAATTTTTATACGTTTTCTAAATAAGTAAAAATAAAATATTTTAAATTAATTTCATACATTTTTCTGAGTTGGGAGTGAAATAAGATTATAGTTTTCCGTCACTTAGCAAGCTCAAATAAATTTTGTATAATATATATGTCGTATCTCTTTCTTTTTTACATTTTCCTTAGAAAAATGCATACGGAGTGAACAAACTCTCTTTGCCCAAATAAACTGAGAAAATAAAAATATTTACATAAATGTAGTAACGAAACTTAGCTAACTTGAACCTGAACCTTTTAGAAACCTTCCAAGGCTGCTAAGTCATACGTTCTTATCGAGTTACGTTGAAATACTTATATGTTTGTTTTAAACCATCTAGTCCAATAGATGTGCTATGTTCCAATATATATACGTTTCCAAATATTTTTTCCTTTCCTTAATGTGCAAGAAAAACTTTAAATATTTAAATAGATTAGAGCTCACGACCACTTTCTGAGTCACTTCGACATATCCTAATTGTGTAAGAGGGACATTAAGAGAGTGAGTAACTACTCTACCCACGGACCGTAATATCGCTTCTTCTTCCCTCTGTCGTCTCTGCTATGACCAAGATACAGCCTCAAGCGTTTTTACTCAAATGTAAAACGTATTAGAGCTGTGATTGTAATATACATTTCAGTGTTCCTAAAAAATTCACTGGTTCCTGAAAATTGTCTGTCCGCAACTTTTTACACGTAGAATTTATGATTGAGTTAAAAAAGGGAGAAAAAAACTGATTGCAATATAAATTAGTAAGATCGTTGAGCCACTATGAGACGTATTTTAACTGTTAATTTTGAACATAGAGTGTATGTTTGACGCTTCTTTTGTAAATTCAATTTGATTTTGACAAATAATACCAGTTCAAGGCCAGTCATGGCGTAGGGGCACAGAGTATGACTGTAAACGCGACAGGTTGTTGGTTCGATTCCCACTCGGGGAATGTAATATTTAATATTTTTATTTCCTCGCTTTGCTCGTATCTGCTTTGCTCGTATGCGTCAAGCGTTGAGTGTTGCCACTACAGCTTACACGAAACGCCTCGATAATTCGGCAGAAAATGGAAGATGGATTGTCTTCACACTAGGTTTCGTCTGCCTACTCTGCTGTCTGCGGAATGCAACGTGAAGCTAAAAACAAATACACATTTGAAGAGTTTTAATTTACATAAATACACCTGTAGCTACTGCGGACATTACTTTATAAAAAAACCAACCAAACAAATCGTAAATATTACACGAACCCATTAGTCTCGAATTCCTGCCTCTCCACCGTAATGCTCCAAAAAAGGGTAAATTTCCGTTTTCGGTATTCCATTTAAAATATAATGCTTAGGGTAAAGAGATATAAACAGTAATACAAGTGGGCGATAAAGGTTAATTGCGAAATGAGTGTTAAAATTAGGTTTTGTAAATGAGTTATAAAAAAAATAACATATTATAATATTAAAAGTATGATATGATAACACGCCTTGGGAATGAAATGCTCGCTCCGGTCTGTTTCAAAAGTATCATTATCACAAATGTTTAAATGTGTTTTTATATAATAGATTTAAAAAAAAGTCCCGCTGAGTTTCTTGCGCCGGTTCTTCTCATGTCTGAGGCGTTAACTTTAGTGAACTGGTGGTAAATTATTTGACGTTCAAAAAATGAAGCATGTAACTTCTTATTTTGAATAAAATTATTTGACTTTGATTATAAAATGCGGCGTTTAGCGTTTGCTACTCAAACTGGAAAATGAAGATAGTCGCATTTTGAAATAAGGCTTCTTTTGCTTATGGAAAGCGGTATAAAGCGTAAAGTTGAAATCACGTCAAACTTTTTGTACAGATGTTGCTTGAAGTTAATGTATTTTTCTTTCACACGTACGTATCTCGCACACAGCAGGGGTTGTTTGTTATACGTTATTTTAAATAATTGTTCATAATATATGTACTATATTCATATTTAAAGTATACATTTACGTCATGTTGGCACATTCTGTTTTAAATTATTTTTTTTATCTATGTTTCATTGACATTGATTTTTTTTATTTTTTTTTTATGGTTCTTAAACATTATTTTACAAGTCTTTGTAATTGTTTAACAGAAAAAAAAACGACGACGAAAAGAGAAATACCTTCTCTAATTCCAGCAATGTTGAGTAGATTTAAATTAAACTAACATTTTATTCTCTTATTTCAAAATACTAAGAAAGTACACAATGAAACAACATCAGCGAAATAACTGAAGTGATTGGCGTTTTTGTCCGCCATGAATTTAATTACAATACAAGATTGCGTTTTCATCTCACAAGTAGCGACAGGAGGTATATTTATAGGAACCTAAATGAAGGAGTTTATTTGGATTTATTCTGGTTTATTTAAGATGCAACAAACTTTACAAATTTATGAGTACGAGTAGATGAATGGCGTGGTAATGTAAATAGACGGGTGAATAGGTACAAAATTAGGTCGACCTGTGGCAGTTTTGCTTCATTCTATCAAAGTACCACCGACGACACAGCTTTGCCACACTTATCTGTCACTCAGTAAATAAAATTAGCAAAATATATAAATTTAAAAGCAGATCCTATTATATCACTACCTCGTTTTGACAAAGTGCTAGTAGCTCTTTAGCTACTGAATGTCTTTACGTTACATATTGTACATTAACATTTTTTAGCTTTACGTTGTATTTTGTATGTATCACTGTAGTTTTAGGGTACCTAGTGTTAAAACACTCCGTTCCCCACTTACTGTATTGAGTGGTAAATCTCAATGCGGAAATGAAAATAAATAATAAAAACATAATTTATCTTTAAATAATAATAAATAAATGAAAATATGTCTTCCCCCGCGAAGGCATGAAACTCATAGCCTTCGCGTTACACTCACACACTTGTGCTCCTCTACCGAAATGTACTTCAAAATTGCAAATCTATTGTTATTTACAACATTACGTCTTTTTAAAGGTTTGTTGCAATGTGTCTGGAACATTTTTCCAAAAGTAAAATAATCTCTATATATAATAAAAGGATAGAAAAGTCAATTCTGTACATGTAAATGAAAAGAGAAATTTCAATTGAACAATACGTTTGAAATGCAGTCCAGCTACCTAGTATCCGTATGTACTGTAACTATGTATGGAGACCGAGCAAGCGGCCGTCGTTTCCGAAGCACTGCCGGTCCTATTGTGGTCCTCACTGAAATACGACACATATTGTTCAACATTTTATGTTTCGCGAAAAAAGTCCGTGTCGCGTCGTACGTGGTACAATTACGTGTTTCATATAAATGTAGTGTTATTTTAACTTACTGTTATATTTTTTTTGTAGCTTCACGCTATATTCCGCACGTGACAGGATTGGCAGATTGTAACTGGGAAACTAGTGTTAGTACACTCCGTTCACATTAAGACACTTTTGTTTCTAATTCTGGATTCGCGCTTTGCCTTGTTATCACTGTATAAATTGTAATTTAAAGGTAAATAGAAGGCAATCGTGCGGCAGTAGCGCAGCGTCTGACTGTAAGCGACGGTTATAGGTTCGATCCCTAGTACAACTAAGTGTTAAAATGTGAATTTGAATGACAGTTTTTTTTAATGGAAAACGGTTCGGGTCACCTGATGGTAAGTGATTACCGCCGCCCACGGCCCCGTGCAACACCAGAGATATTCATATTATTAATTCTTATCGACTCTTATCGATATTTATATCGAATATTATTAATTCTTACCCAAATCAATAATTCAACATTTAAGGCTATTTCTGAAGGAGTAAATTAAATTATGCACTATTATAATTGACATCAGAACATTTAATCAGAACATTTTATAATTGGTATACAGAATATACATAGAAAGCACGTTTTTAGGCATTTTTATATAATCTATAAAATAATCAACATTTTCGGGCAAGTTCAAGTCGTACTCATGCCCCGAGAGTTTTCG
The DNA here is from genome assembly GCA_013421005.1 of Heliconius erato x Heliconius himera. NCBI lineage: Eukaryota > Metazoa > Arthropoda > Insecta > Lepidoptera > Nymphalidae > Heliconius > Heliconius erato x Heliconius himera. The sequence goes on from JAATLQ010031583.1 coordinate 11,517, forward strand.
TACCAGTTTCATGAAAGGAGATACACCAAAAGAATAACTA
>JAATLQ010031584.1:0-11559 GCA_013421005.1 Heliconius erato x Heliconius himera
CTTAAGTTGAGTTAAAACAAAGCAATTGGTGAAATTTTCAAGTAAATCGGTTCAGTACTTTCAGAGAAAAATGCGGACAGAAATATGTCGACAAACAGACAGACAGACAGACAGACAGACAGACAGACAGACAGACAAGAAATTCAAAAAAAATCTTTTTGCTTTCTATTATTCTTTTTAAGTGTCCCTCTATCCATTTCAGTCAAAATTACTAAATGTACAGACAAAATATTTTTACTCTTATTATATATAGAGATAGAGATAATTTTGAATCAATTCTCATAATTTGAATACAAATTTTTAACCCATTCATCTCTCAAGTACGTTTTTGACATGTTGTCGTTGAGCTAGCCTTATAATTTTTTTATGGACTACATAAATGCCATTAGTTTATAAAATTACTTGTGAAAAAAATAATCTGATTTTTTCAACCCTGAAATCATGGTAATCTGTTGTTATTTAATTTTATAAAAACTATTTTTGTTTTCAGCTTCACGCTGTATCCCGCACACAGCAGAGTAGGCAGAGGGAACGTAGTGTTAAGACTGTCTGTTTTCATGTTATTTCCAAGATTTATAGATTTCGAATCTAGACTTGAATCATTTTAAAGTAATATATAATACGAAAAGCTTATTATAAAGCTATATGAAGGAACAAGGCTATATGAGGCTAGTCGTGGCGCAGGGGCACAAAGTGTGACTGATTGTGAGTTCGATCCCCACTCGAGGAGATTAAATATTTACTTAAATTTATATTTTCATTATTTCGCTCTGGTTTCGAGGCAAAGCGCGGTGTTGAGTTCTGCCACTGAACACGCAATGTCTCCAGAATAGGGCAGAAAGTGTGGAGAGGAGTGTCTTAACACAAGGTTCCCTCTGCCTACCCTGCTGTGCGCGGGATACAGCGTGAAGCTGATTTGATTTATTTTGATTTTAATTTAGTGTATTATTTTATGTACAAGCATTGAAGTGACGTACACTTGCAAATTTTATTATTGTCCTTTAATTCTGTTTAACTGATATTAATTTTATTATTTTCAGTTACACAACTATACCTGTTTTAAATGAAACTATACCTGTTACTTACTATAGAGAAAATAAGAAAATATTAATTTAGAAATAAAACTAACGTCAAGTAATAAAACATTATAAAATCACAGATCATATCATGCATGGAAGTTGTGTTTTTATAACATATATAATCAGATATCGGTGAGGTAATTTGTGGCAATATTTGGATATTAAGATGAGACTTCAATTTAAATAAATAATCTGACAATATATTGATTGAGATTGCATTATTTAGCGTAGACAAATTATTAAAACAATTATTTAGAAACAAGTCCAGTCAGTCAGCGAGTGAGGCCAGTAGTGGCGCAGGGGCGCTGTGTGTGACTGTAAACCGACTGGTTGTGGGTTCGATTCATATTTATTCGATGAAATATTTACTTAAATTTATATTTCCATTTCTTCGCGCTGGTGTCGAGGACAAGCGCGGCGTTGAGTTCTGCCACTCAACACGCAATGCCTCCAGAATACGGCAGAAAGTGGGGAACGGAGTGTCTTAATACTAGGTTCTCTCTGCCTACCCTGCAGTGTGCGGGATACAGCGTGAAGCTGATTTAGAAACAAAAACTAAGGGCAAATAACAAAACAATAAAAAAGTCACAGATCATATCATTCATCAAAGTTGTGTTTCTATTATATTATTTGATAACAGTGATGTAATTTATGGCAATATATTGATATTAAGATTTGACTTTACAATTTTGTAGATATTAATATCAAAATTAAGTAGTATAAATACTGTATTATTATTGATTAGAATCATAGCATCAAAGAGCTTGGTAAGTATCACAATACAATCGTTAGGAAAATGTCAAAAAGTAATGGAATCTAATTTTTTGGCATCTTTTTGACTCTTCTCAAGTAGCCAATGGTGTGTTTTGTTTTCATATTTAATATTCTTGATATGGATTTCTTGAATTTTCAGAAAAAAAAATAATAAAATGAAATTCTTCATCGCCTTCACCGCCATCGTGGCAGTGGCCGTCGCTCGCCCAGGTTTGAATGTCTGGACTCTTGAGGAGCTATCTCAAGCTCTTCAGAACCCCAATATCAACCCAGCTGTCGTTCCTTACCTCGAAGCTGGCTTAAACCAACTTATGGAAGCTCTCTTCGCTGGACAACAAGTTGTAACTATCATATTTTTTTTTTATATTCTGCAGTTTGTAAATTTTGTTGTAAAAAATAACAATTATTTATGTGACTTTACAGGAATCTGTTTACGTACCACTTCCTGCCCATCTTGCATTCCCTGATCACAAACCTATTGCCGTCTTGGAACCCGAAAACGTCGCAGAAATCGCCGCCCCAGCTTCCGTATCTCCACTTGTTCAGATCATCGTAAATGTTAACAACAAGCAGCAGGTTAGTCATTTGTATATTTATAAGCATTATCAAATTATATTTTTAAATATGGACCAATTTAAAGTATATTTTATTTGTTAACAGGAAGTCTCTATTCCCGAGCCCATTGTAACTCCAGTCCAAGTTGTTGACGAGGCCCCAGTTGTCCCAGAAGCTGTACTCCAACCTGAAGTTAACCCTATTGACGTGATTGCTATCAACCCCATCGTCCCCGTCCCAGCGGAAGTAGTCGAGGAAGTTGAAGTTGTCCCCAGACCTGAAATTAACCCCATCGATATTGTTGCCGTCGGCGCCGTTGAAAATTGGGGCCCTGATGGTTCTTTATTGCCCGTTAACGCTGGTGACGTTGGACCCATGTAAAGAATCAAATGCTGAGTTATGTGGTTAATTTTAATAAATGACATCAAACAAATCAAGTATTTAATTTAAAAAAAAAAATCGAACTTCACGCATCATATCAGAGATCAGAGGGAACCTAGAGTTAACACTCTCCGACTCTCACTTCCCACCGAATTCTTGAGGCATTGCGTGTTGAAGGGCGGAACTCAACGCCGCGCTTTGCCTGGGCACCAGAGCAAAGAAATAAATATAAATTTATAAATATTTCATATCTTCGAGTGGGGACCTAACTCAAAACCAGTTGCGTTACACAGTCAAACCCCAGTGCCTCTGCGCCACGACGGCCTCATAATATTTTATAACTTTAAACATTCCATAATATAGTCGTACACAGTTTAAACTAGACATATTAAAAGTATGTTTCTATTGTTAAAGCAGGTTCTTATTTTATTTATTGTGTTTATAGCTCAACATGAATGTGCATAAAGTTACCTAAAATTAAGTGTACGATAACATACAAAAAGAAGTAACATGGACAAAATATAAATAAAAACATACGTGACAGGTAGTGGGTTCAATTACAAATCGAGGAAATGACATAGTTAATATTTTCATTTCTTCGTTCTGGATTCAAGACAAAGTGCGGCGTTCAGTTATTTTTTATTTATTTTTTTATGGAAAAAGGCAAGGCAAACGATCACCTGATGGTAAGTGATCGGGACGGCTCTACGTTATATGTGATCAAATGGGTCAAGCTGATACTGGGGTGCACTAGCCCAGAGATGAGAATACTACTCCATAAGAGGCCAGACATGGGTCCTATACAGGGCCAATCGGTGTTTTGGCGTGAACTATTTGTCTCGCTCTGCTGATGACCCCTAGTTTATTTGAGGCCAACTTGGCCTTGATTACTAGATGATCGCGATACTGACAGTCGGTTGAAACGCTAAGGCTCATTGTGCTGATACTGGGCGCGGCTATAAGAGGAGTGTTTTGAAAGACTGGCAACACGACAAATGGAGTTTTTTAGAGGGTAACGCGCAAATTTGTGTCTTCTTAGGTTTAAAATGAATCAGGTTCCTTTGGCCCCATTTGGAAACAGCCCTGAGAGATGCCTCAACTGAAGATACAAGTTTATCTCGGCCAACTGTCCCCCTCGACTTGTAGATGTTGAAAGAAGCATATAATAGAAAAATGTCATAAACTAGTTGAATACAATATTTTGCTATCAATTTGATGAATAGTAATGATATTCTTTGCTATGCTTTGTTGTTAGAGTGAACCCAGTACCCGTCCCGTTTACAATCACACGCTTGTGACACTGCGCCACGACGGCCTCATAAGTCTAATATAATGTTACGAAATATGGCAAGGACATTAAAAGCTATTAAAATAAAATCTATATGTAAACGTTGTGCTGATATATTTGTATTGACATTAAAAAAATCAGATAAGCACGAATCGGGCTAGCCCACCGAGGGTTCGGTACAAAAATTGGAGCATTATATCAAATTCTAGCTTAGCTTTTTTATATGATACCTCACTTCAACTAGCGGCTTTAATATTAAATTTTGCTCCCCTTTTAAGGCTGTTTTTAAGGTTATATTTTTCCTGAACTAACTCTACCTGTAGATGCTAGCTTTTTTTTAAGTAAATAAAGAAATATGATTTTTTCAATATAAACGGCCATATCTTTTTTTTAAGTAAATAAAGAAATACGATTTTTTCAGGAAATTAGGAGAGCGTACATCTGAGTATATGGTTAGAATTTCAAATAGATATCTCCAAGTGTTTTTGCGATAAAGGCTCTTGACTGACAGACAGACAGATAGTCGGACAATAAAGTGATCTTACAAGGATTCCTTTTTTTCTTTAAAAGCTACGGAATCCTAAAGAGGAAAACCAACAAAATATTCTCACAAAACTGCAACTCGAAACAAATGATGTCAAAAATATGTAGGGCAAACTTTATCTTTATTTTCGTGCGAAAATTGATTTGTAACATGTGAATCAGTTAATTTCGATAAAACATGGTTACTTTATCAATATTTTGACACATTGAAGCTTTCCTATCTCAAGAGTTGAGTTGAGTGATTTATAAAAACTGTGGTTTTGTAAAACTTTGAGTCAGTCTTTATTGCTGTTCACTAAGAATCTTTATTAGCGTTATAATGTAAGTTATTTGGCATTTAATTATTTAAGTTAATTCTATTTTACGAGCTTTATTTATATTTATCAAAAACTAGATTTTTTTTGTCTGATTTTAAAACTTCTAGTTTTAACAACAATATTATCTTATATGATATTTCAACTTTTTATTTGCTTATCAAAACTAAATTGTACATATAAATACTGGATTATCTAGATAAGATATTAAACTGTTAATCGCGTTAGTACATAATTTTAAAGCATAAAATATATCATTTTTTATATATTCATAAAATAGTTGTTTCAATAAGAAAAAAAAACATATTTGACATTAGAAGAACACAGGCGTTACAACTATGTAAACATATTGTATAATTTGGCGATAATATGTCAAATAATACATTTAAGCGGGCGAAGCTGCTTTTAGGTCGTAAAATATAACATTTATATTAAGTACTAGCGGCTCGCCCAAGGCTTCGCCCGCTGAAAACACATGATTATTGATTTAATAAGCAGAATTGATTGACAACTATAATGACTTCTAATATGATTTTTTTACTACATTATCGTCAAAGAATTTTTGATTGTTTTAAATAAAAAAATACGACCATTGTTGATATTTGATATTTATAAAATATACATAAAGCTAATTATTTATTACACGTATATATTTTTGTAACTTTATGTTCTTTTTACCTATATAATATACTTTGTTAAATGTGCTGATGTCAGTGAAATATTTAATTTACTCATTCATAAACAGCCTTAAATGTTAAATTATTGATTTGAAGGATTCATAATATTCTTTGTAAAATAACTGTAATAATTGCATATTAACTCCTGTACAGTTTTTAAATTAGTTACATATATTATATGAACGAACCAACCAAAAAATCTTTGTATTTACTTGATATTTCTTTCTTTCGTTCTTTATCTCTGTGTTGAATTAATTACGACTTCTTTCAAATGACGATAACTTTTTTTTAATGAACCGATTTTGATGAACTAAATAAAAAAAACTTTAGTAGTTAAGTTGAGTTAAAACAAAGCAATGGGTGAAATTTTCAAGTAAATCGGTTCAGTACTTTCAGAGAAAAATCCGGACAAAAATATGTCGACAGACAGACAGACAGACAAGAAATTAAAAAAAAATGTTTTTGCTTTCTATTATTATTTTTAAGTGTCCCTCTATCCATTTCAGTCAAAATTACTAAATGTACAGACAAAATATTTTTACTGTCTTATTATATATAGAGATCAAGATTTAGTAGTATACACAAGTTTTTTTTGAGCTTCACATTAAGCTCTTTTAAATGTTAATATATTTTGGTACTTTCCAGCACATACTAGAGAGAAATTGGGTACCTAGTGACACTCCGTTCCCAGTAGGTTTATCGTTTCCCACACTTTCAGACGAATTCTGGAGGCATTGCATATGGGTGTAGCGGTACTCAATGACGTGCTATACGTCACCAGAGCGAGGAGATGGCAATATTATATATTACTCGAGGAAATTTCTCGAGTGGAAATGGAATCCACAACCTGTCGCGTTAACAGTGATATTATTGTGGCATTTACCAAAATACTTGCAATTTAATAAAAAAGACAGTCCACAGTGCGTAGAATAATCCGTGATAAGCGGAAAAATGCCAAACCCGATCAGAATATTTAACTTTTCGCTAAAAATCGGGACGTCCCCCTAAAATCGGGACATTTGGCAACACTGCACTCAACACATAATCTTGGATTCAGCTGATAAGCAATCTAAAAATCGCGACATTCGACACTCTCTTTACCTATCCATTATGCTATGTCTATGTGTATTTATTATTATATAGCAATCGAGGCCGTCGTGGCACAGGGGCACAAGCGTGCTACTGCAAACACGACTAGTTGTGAGTTCGATCCTTAAAGCGCGGCTTAGAGTCCGCCACTCAACACGCATTGCCTCCAAAATTCGACGGTAAGGGGGCAACGGAGTGTCTTAGCACTAGCACTTTCTGCTTACCCTGCTGTGTACGGGATACAGCGTGAAGCTTATTTAATAATTTTAACAAGTGAAGCCGATTATAAATATTGTTCAGGAATATTATTTTGATAAAAATGTATGGAATTAATAGTAATTGAATCTCGTGCAGGATACCTACAATTATATGTAATAATTAAATTGTAACATTGACATTGAAAAGAGTAACTGTTAAGTTTCTTCTAAGCACTGCTTAGTAAGCAGAACACGAATCTTCTTTTAACACAATAAGATCTCTTATAAATCTATTCGAAATGCCTTAGAATTCGGCGAAAAGTGGAGAACGGAGTGTCTTAACACTAGGTTCCCTCTGCCTACCCTGTTGTGTGCCGGATACGGCGTGAAGCTGATTTCTTTTATCTCTTCTATACTAAATATGTAAATTTGAGTGAATGTTAATTCAACGTCATTGCAAAATTATAGGAAACATTTAGTGTTGCGTGACGTATTTCTCAATGACAAATTTATTTTTTGTTAACTTATCATTTATTTCTAGAAATTATAGATATAAAGATTAAAAGCTATACATCGGTCTCACTGTTAATACCGGATGTAATGTTTTTTATTCTATAATATAATATTGTTTATGATATGTGATAAACTTTTTACGTTTATATGGACTTTTTACAGAGTAATGAATATAATTTAAATGTTTTTTTTTAAATATTTCTGTAAATCGTTTATAAATTTCAGTAAAAGACACTGTGAAAAGTTTTAATAAGTTTTGCCTAATGATCTAACAAATCTGAATTTTAAAATACATTTAGTGAAATCATTTTTATAACAAGTCTTATTTAATTTTAACTTCTTTCATGTAATATTAACTTTTATTTCAGATAAATTGTTGAAAAATGTCGGTTCCAACTGTAATGATTAATGAGTTAACCAAAGGGATCGAGGACTACGCTTCAAATTCTAGCATCAAAAATGTTCTAGAAGGCATCTTGAACGATTACATGGATTTGCAATACGCTAAAGAAACTCCTTACACTACTGGCCAACAAATATTGCCTTCTGGGTCTTCTATTCAAGATGTAGAAAACGGTATTGATAGCGATGTTGAACAAAAGTTTAAGGATATCTTTAATAAAATTTCCGAAACTTTTAAAAGTGGAGATCTGAGTCCACAGTCGAGTAATGATGGTTCTTGGGATCCTAAATTAAAGCCAGTCTTAGTGTTTGTTACACCTAATAAATAAATTATAGTATTACTTAAAAAAAAAACCAGTTTATAATGGTATCAACTTTTTTTTAAGTAACGAAAATTCGGAAGATACTGTTGCCGAACATAAGTACTCCGTACTTCATGTAAAATGTTTTAAAATAATTTCTAATTAATTCCATTGAAAACACATTCCTTTTTTTAATAAAATTATACACATATAAATAAATAAAAAATTATGTACGTTATTCATTGCTTTTTGTATAATATATATAAAACGAATGATTATTCATGTTATATTTTTATTATAAAATTATTATTACATTTACGTGTATTTTATTCTCCATTTTGTTCCTTTTCGATATAATTATAAATATTAATAAATATAAAATTATATTTGCTGATAAAGACTTTTCAGTTTCACTCTGTATTCCGCATATAGCAGGGTAGGCAGAGGGTACCTAGTGTTAAGATTCCTCGATCCTCACTCTGATTGGTTTTTCGAGTTATTGCGTGTTAAATGAGGAATCGTGGAAAACGAGGATATGAACATACTTTTTTTCCTCGATTGGAAATCGAACTCACATCAGTGGCCTTTATGTAATATGACGCCTGTCCTACTGCAAAAATATTTTGTATAATTGCAAATTTGGTACATTCTCGTCATGATGTTCATCTTTACTATGTACCCAAAATATTATCTCCTATTCTATAAATCGGTTTAAAAAACTATTGAAAGAAAATCAACAAAAAAGCAAGTCTAATTCTTTCGTATATAATCTACCGGTACAAATATATCAATTTGATAATAGAACAGTAGATGAAACTATAAAGGAATAAATTGTTATCTAAATGTATGTATAATATGAATATACACTATAATAAAAGATTATTGAAGTTCTTTATAAACGGATTATTTGATTACTGGCTGTTTTAATTTTATTGGCAAAAATAAATATTATAAGCACGTTACCTAGATCGGCATTCGATTAGTAGTCGTCTATACAAACGCAGGTAAGTTATTTGTGAATGTAATTTTGGAAATATAATTGTTAAAATATAAGAAAAGTAAATTCAAGTTATTATTAAATGAGAAGTTTCATTTTATATTTTACTTACAGGTGAATTAATCATGATGAAGATCTTCCTACTTGGCCTTTTTGTGGTAGCTGCAGCTGCTGCTCCTAACAACTTGAAAAACTACGATGACAGCTTGAGCCCATTGCCTCAAGTTGTACCGGAATCGGAAATTTCTGCTCCTGATGTTGCGATTCTTCCGGAACCTGAATTGCCCGTAGTTGCACCGGAATCTGTTGATCTTCCTGAACCAGAATTACCCGTGATTGCACCAGAGCCAATTATTCTCCCTGAGCCCGAATTACCCGTGATTGTGCCCGAGCCAATTATCCTCCCTGAGCCAGAATTACCCGTAATTGTGCCTGAACCTATTGTTCTTCCTGAGCCACAATTACCTGTTATAGCACCAGAACCTATTATTCTCCCTCAGCCCGTTTTACCCGAAGTTGAACTTCCAGTAGTAATACCAGCACCTGCACCAATTGAAGGGGACTTCCAACCTCAACCTCAACCTCAATTTCCTAATGGAGAGATCTTCAATGACGGTATCGTTCAAGTTTCTGTGAACGCTCCTGAAGACGCTGGCGTTTTGTCTTCCATTCACAACTGGATGAGCATGGTTTTGAACTACATTAGCAATGGTATTCAGAGCAGCTACCACATCATTGGTTAAACTACCAAATATTTCCTAAAGATATATATTGAATAAATAAAATTAAACATGAAAAAATTATAACAACGGAACGGACGGTGTTTTTTATTTAAACCTATTATTTATAAATTATTAATATATTTGAATATTTTTAACTTATTTCATCTAATAAATTCTAGGTAGCCAATGTTAGCTGATCTGGAAAAGATAAACGTCATAAGAACCTACTCGTATAACATATAAAAATTTGTATCACTTAGTAATTCATCAGAGATGTTGTTGGCAAGTTCTCCAATAAATTATTCAGTAGAGTATAGCAGCAATTACAGGTAAGCTGGCGTTCGTCCAAAACAACGAGTCTGCCTATTTTGAAACATTTATACAGCAGTAACACGCCACTGATAGCTGTTAAACTAATTTCGAAAAGTGCTTCTCATAGTGTTTCAGCTTTGCAGCCCGTTTCCATTTGTTAATTAATATATTAAACTAGATAAACTGTCACTGTACATTATGATCCAAAATGTGTTTCGTTTATATGAAGCAAGATAATTTTCATTTCCTTTTATGGATTTTGGCTATTTTGGAGTTTTGATAATTTTATTTTTCATGATGTAGGTTCGACGTTATATAGAAATATAGAAATAGTGGAATAAGACAGGTTAATTATGACATGGTGATATTTTGGACAATTACGACGGACGATGACTTCAGAAGAGGCGGAAAATAGGGAACGGAGTGTCTTAACACTAGGCTTCCTCTGCTGGGTACATTATACAGCGTGACGATAAAAAGTCTTTACATTATTAACTAAAGTTTCAGCCAAATCTTTAAAACTGTTGTTGTAATTTGGCGAATAAAATCATTAACATTACTGTTATTTTTGTTCAGATTGAATTAAAACAAACACAAAATGTAAAAATTATAAATAAAATCAATCAAAATAAATCAGCTCCACGCTGTATCCCGCTCACAGCAGGGTAGGCAGAGGGAACCTAGTGACTAGACACTCCGTTCCCCACTTTCTGTCGAATTCTGGAGGCATCGCGTGTTGAGTGGCAGAACTCAACGCCGCGCTTTGCCTCGACACCAGAGCGAAGAAATGGAAATATAAATTTAAGTAAATATTTCATTTCCTCGAGCGGGTATCGAACCCAAAACCAGTCGGTTTTACAGTCACATTTCGTGCCGCTGCGCTACGACTGGCCTCAATCATGTTAGAGAAAGCCTGCCAAAATACAATAGTGTAAACTTCATTTTTAATCGGTTAAGTCGTTTCTGAGAATAGCGAACTAAAACGTACAGACAAACAGACAAAAGGTTTCTATTGAAAAATGTCCCCAACCATAGATTTTTCCTTATACCTTTCATGTATAGACAGCGATCAGTTACAATTTCATTATATGTATAGATATATATCAAAATGGACACATTACGATGTCTCAACTGGCTAACGTTAATATTAAGTTAATTTTATGTTTGAAGCGGAGTATATCTATACTTATAATAAATCTGTAGAAAAGTCGTTTCTGTACATTGAAAATATTTAAGAAAAAATTAGCCAGGGTGTTAAAGGATAACTAACAGAATCCATTTCCAACATTTTTGGAATTTTTGTCTGTTTGTCTGTTTGTCTGTTTGTCTGTTTATGTGAACACGTATCACGTAAAAAGTACACAATAAATTTAAGCAACTTTTATACATAAAAATTACAAATAAATCAAGGTAG
>JAATLQ010031585.1:0-11562 GCA_013421005.1 Heliconius erato x Heliconius himera
GCCGTCTAACCTTCTCGAAGTACCTTTCCGGAGATCTATTTTAGGTAAAAATTCCCCTATGTCTCGCTTTTGTAAAATATTAAATGTGGATTGCGCCTTAGATCCATTTAGAGACTCTGTGCTTAGATTTCGCAGAAACGCAACAAAACGCCCCTGATATTTTCTTGTTTCTTATTTCTCTTTTATGATATTTATTTTTATTACTTATGTAATTTTTACCATTATCGTTATTTTTTTTTATTTTTTTTTAACAAATTATGGTAACTTATCCTTTTTAAATTTATGTAATGTTAGACTTTACCAATAATTAATACATATATATATATATATATATATATATATATATATATATATATATATATATATATATATATATATTTTAACTTTTATACACTAGTCTCCTATGTTGCATGAGGTATTCGCCTTAAAAGGTAATGCATTTAGTAGTAATATAGAATTAAAATGTTAATATTTTTGTAAAATGAATGTAATTTACCACTGGTGAATCTAAATAAATAAATAAATAAATAAGATTATTAGATTAAAAAAATACTAACCAGAACATGTCTAAACTGTGCATTAGGCTGTATCTCCTGACATCTGGACTGGTTGACTGGAGCTGGGTTGAGGTAGGACGTGTGCTCAGCCTGTACGCAACAGCTGAACGGTACGGACATACCACGCGGGCCCAGACGTTGTAGCTGCCATAGCGACATGTCGTAGTTGCGAGCGCTTGTCATGCCACAGCATTCCAACTATATAAATAAAAAATTAAATCAGCTTCACGCTGTATCCCGCACACAGCAGGGTAGGCAGAGGTAACCTAGTGTTAAGGCACTCCGTTCCCCACTTTCCGGCAAATTTTGGAGGCATTGCGTGACAAATGGAACTCAATGCCGCGCTTTGCCTCGAAGAAATGAAAATATAAATGTAAAGAATTATTTAACTTGATTGGGGATCGAAGCTACAACTGGTCGCGTTTACAGTCACACTTTATGTTTCTGCGCCACGACTGGCCTCTAACTATAAGACTTCAATTCTGAATGTAGCAGCATAGGTAGAGGTAACCTAAAAAATCTTTCCCCAGAGCGTGGAAATTAACATAATGAATTCCTTCGAGCTGGAATCGAACCCAACAACCGTCTAGTCATTACGTGTGCCACCACAATTATTGGGTTGACAGAAATAAACGAGGTGGTCAATTATATTTCATACCATCGACTCAAGCGGCGGCTCTCCTTGAAAAGACAAGTTCTTACAATACTTTGATGAAGATACAAATTGCTTGTTTACTTAAAAATGGCGTTGGATTGCACAAGATATAGTCCAGCACGCAATGTGACTGACTAGTGGTTAGAAAGAGAGATCTAACGTACTATCTTATACCTAGTTAACATTATTATCTATACCTAGTTAACATAAAAAATTGGTTTACTAATATTTAATGTTTCATCTGTACCTCAGTCTGTGCTAAGTCCACAGCTGCTGTGAAATGTTCATAATCTGGAACAGCGTAATAACTTTGCAGAGCGCCCACAGCTCCTCCCCTAGAGCTCTGGATGCCATAGCATCTCGGCCATATTGCTGCCACTACTCCGGCAGCGCACTCACACAGAAGTAAGCCCAACACTACCAGGAAATACTGTATAACATAAATAGTTACTTATATAATATTTTTAAGCGTTTCGCTTTAAGAAGAGTAGACAAAGTTACAAAGTTAATTCCGCCGAATTCTGGAGGTACTGCGTGTTGACTGACTTAGAAGAGTAATGTAATGTATAAAAATGAGTATAACATTTCGCAACGACGCTTTGTCTAATTATTATTCAATAAAAACAGGTCCCTCGGAAGAGTATCGTACCCACAATCATCGCGTCACCATTCAAACAATCAACGAGCTGCACTACACTGGCGTCGTGCTCATGTTCAAGTATAAATTAAATGTAAATAATGCTAACCTTAATTTAAAATATAAAGGACAGGTTTTAGACATAAAAGTATATACTTACTAGTGTTAAAATAATGTAGCCAGGTAGGTACGTAGCCCACACTCCCAAGGCAGCAACACTGCATATAATAAGTCCGGCTGCCAAAAGTGCAAGAGCGACGTAATAAAAAGGCGGTTCATCCAGACCACCCTCCGGCATCGCAAGTAGACTCGAAAGCAAAATTCTTCGGGAATCAGACAGCAATAGAAATCCACACACCACTTTCACGAAACCGGAGCCCTTTTGATATAAAAACCGTTAAAATCCACAAATATTTTGAATATATTGAAATTGTTTTATGTGTATAAATTTTACTTACAAAGAACAAAATATTGAAACATCCAAACAGAACTTTGGCGCTAGCGATATTCATAATTATATTTTTTTTATTTATACGTTTTTATTAGTAAACAATACTCAATGAAACTGTGTCACGAGATACAATAATATGGTCATAGCCAAAGCGCGTGTGATTTATAATAAGCGTTCGAATAAAAGTGCCATGAATACATTTGCCGGTTTAAGGGAGATACGCTCTGCTGAACAGGTGGGGTGACTAATAATTAAGTCAGTTATATCTAAAATTAATGCATGAGCTATTTTGACGCCTATTTTAGCCATATAAATATCATCATTTCAAGTAATAAAAATAAATATTTAATATGGTATAAAATATATTTCATTTTAATGTTTACATAATTCTAGCACTGTCATATACACAATATGTTCACCACGAAATTTTAAAAATCTATATCTTTTTTCTTGAAACCGCCGCAAGTTTTTGGTGTAGCGGTAATGTCGTCTTGTTCACGTCCACTGGACTCTTGAAGCTCTAAAATAAAATAATTTTGTTTTAATGTTATATTTTAGGCCAGACCTGGCGCAGGAACACAAAGTGTGCCTGTAAACGCGACAAGTTGTGGATTCGATCCCCACTAGAGGAAATGAAATATTTATTTAAATTTATATTTCTGTTTCTCCGTTTCGTCGAGGTAAAGGGCGGCGTTGAGTTCCGCCACTCAACACGCAATGCCTAACAAAATTCAGCGGAAAGTGGAGAACAAAGTATCTTAACACTAAGCTCCCTCTGCCTACCCTGCTGTGTGCAGGATACAGCGTGAAGCTGACTATTAGAACATTTTTGTGTTTATGAAAGGAAGACAGAAACAAAAAAGAGATCAACAAGCTTCAATTTATTATACAGATCACTTATTTGGTTTTGATGTAAATATATCTTCAAAACTTGACTTGACTTGATTCTAATAATAGTACATCTTTTATTTTAATGTAAAATAATAGAATTGCATATTTTGTGAAATTTCAATAGACCATGACTATACTATCCAATTATTTTGAAATCTCTCAAGTTTTCTTGGGAATATTTATGATAAATACTAATTAATTCTGATTATACATAGATATACCAACCACATTACTCTACTATACTCTATCTATATACTTACAACAACAATATTGTATACTTCAAACTTTTGAGTCTATCAAGTAGATTTCACATTTTTTTATAATATTTTCTTCAGAAAGAAACTTTTAACCAGTGTTAAAACACTACTTCCCACTTTTCACAATTTTCGAGACATTGTAGTAGTGTCAAAATTCATTTTGTCTGTCAGAGAACAAAGTGGGGACTAAATCCACAAACATCATGTTTATATACAGCCACTACTCCACAACAGAATTAATAGTATATTTTTATTAAGTTAATAAATTTAAAAACTAACCTGGAGGCAAATGTAATTTTTCAATTAAAAACTTCTTTCTTCTTAACTTAAATGCAAGATCAAGACTTGGAGGCACAAATGGTACAAGTGAATATACTGCTGATAACTTAGTTACATGGAAGAGACCATGGTAATCACTGTATACTGGATTTGTTTCTTTACTTGATCCAGCAAAGGATTCTATTTTAACTGCATTATCTACAGAGTACAGGATTCTTTTTATTATGTGATCATCCTGTAATAAAATAAATTTATGTTATTTTTAAACATTTTTTTAGTTTCATGCTGTATTATGCATATAGTAAGTAAAGTAGGCAGGAGAAGGCTAGTGTTGAACTGTTAAGAATCTCCCTTACCCATTATCTGGCCAATATTCTAGACAGTGTATTTTGAGTAGTAAGGCTCAACACTGCACTTCCTTGTTACCACAGCAAGGAAATGGAAATAATTAATTTCCTCAAGTGAGGATTGGAACCACAATCATCACATTTACAGTTGGATGAAGTCCCAGTACACTACTCAAAACATGAAACATTAAGTTTAAAAGCATAATATCTTTATACTTAGTTCTTACTTCAAATAAATGTGAAGGAATGGTCACACATATGACTACATTTTTATCTTGAACCAATTTTCTTAAGCAATACAGAAATTTTAGCAAATCTTGACCATAATTGCTATTTGTTTCAGTATTGTCACAGTCTAATGCCATCCAAACAGGTGAACCTAACGACTGAATACTTATTCGTAAAATATTCTTCTCTTTACTTGTCCTACTGTACTTCTCCTTTGATATAACTGTTTTTATTTTTGTTAGAAGACTGTTGTATAAGGTGTTTTTAAAACCTAGAAAATAAATAATGGCTTTTTGATTTTTTTTTAATAATTCAGAATAAATTCAGTATTTAAAAAAAATGTGACAAAACTGTTGTGATATAGCAAGGCAGTAGGTTGCAATGTTTTTGGGTTCATTCCCATTAGTGGATGTTAAATATTTTCATTTCCTACTGGCAAGATAAAGTGCTGCAGTGTGCAGTTCCATTATTAAATATGCAATGTCTCAAATTAATATGAAAAGAAGAGAGCTAAATGTTTTGACACTTAGTTCTCCTTGCCTATTCTGCTTTATTTTAGATACTGTGTGAATCTTCAAAAAAAAAAATATTCCAAGTAAGATTTTTCTATTTCTACTTACCATTAATTTTATCATTATTCTGCTCTAAGTAGCAATAAGTAATATTGGTACTATTTATGGTCTCTACATCAATATGTTTGCTAAGATCAAAATGATGACCAAAGTTACTATTGCTTCCAAATGATGATTCCACTTGATTGAGCCCCTCATATCTCCATGCAATTTTCATCTCACTATTTGTTTCATTAATTTTCCTCTCATCATTTGTAAGTGTGCATGCCTGAGGTAGTTCTTTTGTCTATAAACAATAAATTAATCTTTAACTTCTTAATAAATAATATATTGCAACTACATTTATTTTATGCTATGTATGTAACTTACAATTTCATCTGGTTTTTCCTCAGCTGAAGATATAAATAAATCATGTTTACATACAATGCCCTCAGCCAGAAAATATTTCAATAATATTCTGCTGTAACTTCCCAAAATATCTTCCTCTAAAATAATATTTTTTTGGTTTATTATTTTTAAACATTATATATCTATAAACATATTATTTATATTATAAGTAAAAAATACTAACCTATTAAAAATATACCTCCAGTTGGTAAGCCGCCACCTGAAAAAAACATTGAATGAAATAGAAACTTGAAATTATTCTTATTTATAGGGTTTGTATATACACAAAATACGACGTACCAATAACGTAATCTAACGATGGTATTCCAGAAGAAACATATGCGAGGTTATTTTTTAATTTTGTTCCATTTATGCTTGATTGAGAAATAGATTTTTTATGAAAACTAGACATAATGAAATCTCTACATAAGTCTAAGTTTATCTATTACTTAAAAAAGCTAAGATATTCTAAAAATATATGGAGAAATTAGAATTAAGCTTTTAAGTCAATAATTGTTCTCGTTACTCGTTAGGTACTTGTTATTGTAATATGACAACGACAAGATAAGTGACAATATCATCACCATCACAGATAATTAAATAATTAGCAGTTAATAAATAAGCATAATAATATTTTTACAGGAATTCTTTGTGTGATTGTTGACTATATTTTCTTATAATTTAAAATATTTTAATTTTTTATTTTTTTTAGAAATTTCATGCAACGTATTTTGAATGCGATAAAAGTCTCTTTTATCTCGTAGAACGTACACTTTTCGAGTTTGCTAGTGCACGTAGTCGATGGTTAATAGGCTTAATTATAATAACATATAAAAATGAGAGAATACCATTTTACTATACTTTACTTTCACTACATGTATTCTGCAAACAAAACTATTATTTTAAAAAAGATATCTAAATTATAACATTAACTTTAATACCAACTATAATTTGTTTTAAACATCGCGCGGACGCGCTGTCGTGAAATTTACGATACAATTAGACTTACGTCGAAGAAGGATTTATTTGATTTGGTATTCCAAGAAACACAATGTATGTTAAGGTTCTGAATTGCAGATTGCGATGTGATTAGTGCCGAACTTTTGGAACGGTATTGATAAAGAACAACAAGTATTTCAGTTTTCCATAGCATATTTAGTCTTTTTGGCCTGTATCGTGACAAAATGAAGTGAAAGTCTAAATCTATTTTTCTTATATATTCCATTCCACAAAATAAATAATATTTACTAACTGTAATTATTCGCCATTTATTAACTAGTTGTATAATTCACTCATTTAGAAAAATACATTGTCATTTTTCTAATTATTATTTTTTTTTTCATAAATAAATGTAAGTTTTGAATTACTTAATTTGTAGATTTCCATGTTGTATTAATCAGTAAAACATCAACTAATACAAGCTTCACGCATACAGCAGGGTCTGTAGAGTGAATCTGGTGTTAAGACATTCCGTTCCCTATTTGCCGCCAAATTCTGGAGGCATTGCATTCCTTTACACTAAAGAGCAAAAATAAATTTAAATAAATATTTTAGATCCTCGGGTGGAATGGCGGTTCGATCCGTAACCAAGTCGCGCCAAGACTGGCCTCATTTTAGGGCATAAAAATTCTATAAATCTTAATTATTTGGATTTATAATCTACTAAAAGGCCGTTGTGGCACTGTGGAATGAATTATTTACTATTATCATTTCTTCGCTTTGGTAACGAGTTGTGCCTATGCCACTTAACGTACGAATCACAATATCTCCAAAAATCAGCAGAAAGTGAAAAGTGGTGTGTCTAAAGACCTAAACATTAATTTCTTTTTGCCTAAACTGCTGCTATATGCGAAATACAATGTGAAGCTAAAGAAAACTAACAAATAGTAATACGGTACGGTACGGTGCCATACGTTAGGGTATTTTAGAATATGACACTGTCTGGATTTTAATTCTGACCACAAACTGAATATGCTTTACCCCCTTTCTTTCTCCCACCTGAGTTCTTCTCCATTCTACGAAACTGCCAAAATAAACTATACTCAAATCGCACGCCTAAAAGCCATAAAAATAGAAACAGAACAGACTCTTGATTTCTTGAGTTGTCATCTGTCATTTCTAATTTACCTCTGGAGTACACGTATTTTTGAGACACATTTTGTGTATAAAACTAAAGTGATTTTCTTTTTCTTATATATCGTGTACATAAATAAACAATAATGCAGGGCCCTGCTGTATTTATGGATATATCACTTGAGGATCAAGTAAGTTCACGTGAACATAACCTGAATATTGGTTATGTTTATAGATACATGTATTATGTATTTTATAATATTCCTGTTGTTTACGACAGAAGCAATATTTTACAGTTTACTCTTCTTAATCGTCATTATTTTTATATTATTAGTAATTATTTAATCTAATGAAAACAATATTCTACATTTACGTACCTATATCTTTTCACATTACTATAATTTTCCTTTTTTAGGCTCAAGAATTAAGAAGATATTTCAAGAGTCTGGGCGCAGAAATATCAGAAGAGAAATCCCCAAAAGGTATTGAGGATGATTTACATAAAATTATTGGAGTATGTGATGTTTGCTTCAAAGAAAACAATGAAGCAGATGTTGAAGCAATTTTAAACAGTGTTGTCTCAATAATGGTTTCTGTATGTATGACGTTAAGACATTTCTATTATTTGTATAAAAATATTTTAATAATTTAGTAAACAAATAATAATTTATTTTACAGATACCTTTAGAGAGAGGTGAGAACTTAATCCTTGCTTTTAGCCAGAGATTAGGTAAAGCACCAGGACCTAAACTTGGCATGGTTTCACTTCAATCGTAAGATTTATTTCTGCTATTTTTTCTTTTCGTCTTCATGTTTAATCCTGCATATAGCAGATAGAGAGAACCTAAAGTCAAGACATTATTATCTGCTTTCTAGCCAAATTGAGACATTGCATGTTGAGTTAGTCACATCAACATGCTTTAGCTTTCCAGAGAGAGAAAATGAAAGTAATTCATTCTTCTAAGTAAACATTGATACTACAACCATTGTCTTAACAGTCAAATGATATTGCATGTCATCCATGTTCATTTGGTATTCTAATTTTAAGTCATAATATTTATTCATGCAGATAATTTCAATAAAAAGGGGGTTTATATATATGAGTAAAGTTTAAATAACACAATTCCATGTTTTTAGGTTATGGCGACTTTACAATAATTTGGAAGCTAACTCACCTCTGAGGTACCATGTGTACTATCATGTAATAGAGCTAGCAGCTAGAGTGGGTTCAGTTGGAGAAGTTTTTAAGAGTGTGGACCAATTGAGGCGTGAATTTGCTAGCTGCCCACCCTCAAATGAACAAATGCAGAAATTGTACAGACTGCTTCATTCTGTACTGAAAGACCAAAACAGGTATGGTTTATATATTATGTGAAAAAATGTAGTAGCTGTTATTTTACATATAAGATAAAAAATAAAAAAAAAACATTGATTTGAATTAAAAATTAATATAGTTTTGGTGTTATTTATAACTAATATTATCGGCTAGCTATTTCAATTGTATGTTTTTTAGATTTTATGACATAAATAATAAAATTGTTGTATAGACATTTTTTAGCAAATTAATAAATAAATAAATTTATCATTTCAGTGAATTGGCATCTAAGGTTATGATTGAATTGCTTGGTACATACACAGATGAAAATGCTTCATATGCGAGAGAAGATGCTATAAAATGCATAGTAACTGCATTAGCGGATCCTAATTCATTCTTACTGGATCCACTTTTAGCTCTCAAACCTGTCCGTTTCTTAGAAGGAGAACTTATTCATGATTTATTAACTATATTTGTATCAGAGAAATTGTCAAGTTATCAGGCATTTTACAAAAATCACAAGGAATTTGTTCATTCTCAAGGTATTTATTATATTGTATACTTACAAAATTGTTAAAATGGCAGAATCTATACTTAAGTATAAGTATAAAAAATGGAAGAGTTTGTTTGATTGAACTTTCAAAATTCAGAAACTGGTTTGAATTGAAAACTTTTATTTTCTTTATTTGTGTAAACTGTTTTTTAATAATAGAAAAGGAATAAGACAACATATTTTAAGTCTAGTGAAAAGTGGGATTTTTAATGGTACAATTATTGTAAAATGCACTCAAATATTTTTTATCCATAGAACAGCAAGAATGGAATATTTATGTTATATTAATCTTTATATTTTTTTAATGCTTCGTTCTGTGTCCCGCATATAGCAGGGTAGACAAAGTGAACCTAGTATTAAGACACTGTTTCAAACATACCTTCCTCCTTTTAAAGTATCATATTCAACATTATATAATTCACTTCCCATAAGTGACAATAAAACCCATAACTATCTTGTTTACAGTGAGAAAGCTTTTATATTTTTAATTTTTCGAATTCCTTAAATTACAGGTCTAAACCATGAACAAAATGTAAAAAAGATGAGGATACTCTCGTTCATGCAGATGGCAGAGTCTAATCCTGAAATATCCTTTGATGATATTGTTTCTGAACTGCAAATTGAAGAAAAGAATGTAGAAGCATTCATCATAGAAGGTTATTAAGTTATTTTAGTAGCTTTAAAAATATTAACTTTCAAGTAGTATATAAAAAAGTTATATAGCAAAACTTCAACCTGTGTCTCTTAAAAATCCAAGCACTTTTACTATATTAAGCCATACATTTTTGTTAAGAAGAAGTGTAGAACTCCTCGTCTGCGCTCCTTTTACGGGAACAGCATATAGGGTATAATATTTCAAACCCACACCTAAAGAAATTACATACTAGATATACATACTAGAATAACATACTAGAACGAGAAAAAGATATCTCTCGTTCTATTTTACGCAACTCAACAACGTCGCCATTACCTACGATTTTACCTATTTCTTGAATGAGGCGTGCGTGATTTTTTTAGCCTCTCCTTTGCAGTTGTTGCATATGTTGAGGGCAGACTGTTTTATTGGACAGATCTCGATATGCAGTTAACATTTCTTCCCCCAGTACTGAAGACGCGGCTGGTGCGCGCGCGCA
Source organism: Heliconius erato x Heliconius himera (assembly GCA_013421005.1). Classification (NCBI taxonomy): domain Eukaryota; kingdom Metazoa; phylum Arthropoda; class Insecta; order Lepidoptera; family Nymphalidae; genus Heliconius; species Heliconius erato x Heliconius himera. Next base: position 10,336 of record JAATLQ010031585.1, read on the forward strand.
TGGAGCAGGCGTCGCGGGCGGTGCGCGTGTCCAGCACCATGCACCGCACGTTCGGGCGCGCGCAGTGGCAGCAGCTGCGCGACGTGCTGCTGGCGTGGCGCGCCAACGTGCACCACGCGCAGGACTCCATGAAGTCCGTCGCCGCGGCGCAGATTGAGTACAATAAGCAGCAGAAACCTTGATTTTTTTAAATTGTAATTTTGATATTGATAATAAATAATGTCGGTCACATGTTTCTTGGATTTTATTTCATTGTAGAGTACTTATGGGATTATTGATTTGTATGGGAATGTGTTTTGCAACTTGTCGGGTAATTTATATATTATAGAGAATCTGACTAAAATATTTTGTCTAAGTATATTATTGCTATGCTGCTATCAGCATAAAAACTATTCATATATTTAGATTTCAAAGATAAACAATGACAGTAATAAATAATCACTTCTATTTACTGTCATTTTTATAAATAAGAAAAATTGATTCGTTAAATCAACGTATATATGGATTACGAGCTCGAACACGATGGATTTCTTAGTAACTTATTTAAGCCATTTGTTTACACCACGTTGTGTTTACTGGTGGGCCTTCAAGTGTATTCATATTTGTGGGGACAGCAAGATTCATTAGAAGGAGACTTTTCGGACGTGAAACATGTAGTGATGCAACTCACACGAGGTCTATCAGAGGTTGATTTTTAGTCATAATAATACTTAATACTCCTGCTTAAATAACTTCACTATACTCTTTCTAAATTAAAAATATATATAAAAAAAAAACTCTTATTAGGGTAATTATATTTTCTTATTAGATTAATCGTAAACATGAAAAGCTTCAAGGTGAGATGGAGCGCTTGTCGTCAGCGTTACCCGCAGTAGCGACGGCCGCCGGGAGGGCCAAGGATGCCCTAGAACCCGCTCGTCGATTTAATAGTCATTCACTTGATACTCGTGATTATGATCGACAGGTAATGTATCTAATCTTACCAAGTTATATATATATATATATATATATATATATATATATATATATATATATATATATATATATATATATATATATATAAATCCATATTATGTCATTAATAATAATGTCTGGGGGTAATTTCATAAGTGTAAATCCACGGGAAAGTAAATATTCTATAGATTTTGTTTATGCGACGAATTTTATAGAAAATGCAACAAAACCGATACATAAATGCTCGTATTTGCTTTGACTTAGGAGCTTAAT
>JAATLQ010031586.1:0-11569 GCA_013421005.1 Heliconius erato x Heliconius himera
AACATCAAATGTGGTGTATAAAGAAATTCTTTAGGCTTATTGCGATGTATTTCGACGTTCGGTATGGTAGAAGTACAAAGTGTCCTGATCAACATATATGAGAAGTGGTTATTTAACTGGCATGCAACACCTTCACTTTAAAAACATACGGAAATGACTCTATTATAATAGTTTTTTATCTTCTGTTGGCGCATTAACATCTCTTGGCGAAACGAAGTTCGCGGGCACCAGCTAGTTAATATATATGTATATAGGTATATATTAACTTATTTAAATCTTAAAAGCATATACAAACGCCATCACAAATACTAAAGTCTCATTTTGACAGAATTCGTTTGTGAAAGTATTTTAATTAATAACAAATGTCTAAAGTTTAAAGGGAACAAATCGTAATGGACGTGAGCAGCTGGTATTTAAAAAGTTAAAGGGACGACGCGACGGACCGTTTTGCTGATATTGTCGCCTGCCGGACTGTCTCTTAATTGACAAAATCGAATTAAGTGATGTGACCCACATTTCCATTTTCCAGTTTCCACAGATTAAAATAGGCTGTCCGGATTAAATATGTACGCGTTGTTTTGTTCGAAATGTATTATGTGTGTTGTAATTAGGTGTAATTATGAATAATTTTAATTAATATTTAATACGCTTTGCCATAAGCATTTAGCTGTAAAAAACTATTTATTTTATAAAAGTAAATATCGATTACTTTCAGTATGGTCAACAAGTCGTGGCCGTCCTGAAACTATATAGTTGTAGGTTGCGCAGATTTGATTTTAGATTTTTTTCTTACTTGCGCAAAGTTCAGAAAGCCTAACTTCAAAGGCGGACACAACGTGTTGACTGTACTGAACTAATAAGATTGGATTGTTTTTGATTTACTATTTTTAATCTTCTTTTCTACAAAATATTATCTTATTAATAATATTTTATCTGTGAAAATATTAGTTTTCAAGCGTGTCTCATTTTAATAATATTTTATCTATATAGTAAAATAAAATTTGCACATAAAACAATGCTCAACATACAAATAAATGTTGAATTTATTTAAAAATAATGACAACTTAATAATACAATATACAGTAGAATATAGCATATAACTTTTTTATTTCTTGTCTTTAGTTTGGCGTAATGGCGCACAAAGTGCGTCGTAAATGCTTATGTCTTCAATGTTTTGTTTATGTTTTTATTTCCATCATCTTTTTATTTAATGTACTTAAGTATTATTTTTTACTATCACAATTTTCTTTTTGAAATAATTCATATAAGTAGTATGGTATGATTTTTGTAATAATAGTAGATTTATGAATGAGGATAAAAATAAATTGAGGCGCTCGTGGAGAAGCGGCACATGTCTGACTGTAAGCGCGACAATTGTGGGTTCGATCTCACTGGATGGGATACATTACATTCATTTCCTCTATCTGGTATCAGTGCAAAGTTATTTGAGTTCCATCACCCAACACGCAATGTTTCTAAAATTGGGCGTGGAACTGAGTGTCTTTGTTGTAGATTTCCTCTAACTACCCTGCTGTGTGCAGGAGTGTGCGGATACAATGTGAGGCTACAAGAAAATTAAATTCAGAGATATTTAAGCTTTTTTGATAGAATTCTTCTAAGCAATGGCTAAGTAAATATTCACAGTGTTTTACGCTATATCTGTATTTATATTTGCTTTGCGCTATATCTGTATTTATATTTTAGATACTTCGTTCCGTACATCTTTGTAACATTTAGAGATATTGCATCTTGAGTTATGGAACTCAACGCCACATTTTTTTATGTTACCAGAGATGCGTTGCGCCACGAACGCCTTATTAATCCTCAACGTATGAATATCTGTAAATTGGTCAAAAAGGGTAGAACAAGGTGTCTCAACACTAGGTTGTTATTGCCTACACTGCTTTATACGTAGAAGAACAAAATAAAGTTATCGATACAGCATGGTCGTCGAGTCGTGGTCACTCTGAAGTTAGCTGTAGATGACTGTGTAGTTTTGATATTGTGTAGGTTTTATATTGTGTGTAGGTTTGATTTTCTTCGTTTGATCATTTTCTTCCCGAGAGAACAATGAACAAAAAATTTGAAAGCCTAACTTCACGATCGTCGACCCTTTTTTATTATTCTTGCATATATACATAGAACGTACGTCTCAAAACTATAGAATTTTTGCAACTGTACCTACATACATTGATGAAAGTCATCAGTTTTTATGGTTTTGTAAACACAGTCGAACAATCGATTGAAGTGTTCATTTGAGTGTGTTTATTGTGAAAATTAAGGTGTAGCTACTTTTTTAACAAATTTTTATTAATAAGGTACATTTTCTTGTATTGTAGTAATTAATATTAATAAATCGATACTATTAATCGATTTCCACTTGACAAAATTTTTATATTTAGATAATTTTGCCTTTAATGGTCTGGTGAGATAAAAATAAAATGGCGCTGCGGCACAGTGTGTGGCTGTAAGCGCGGCGGTTGTGGGTTCGATCCCAACTCAAAGGAATTAACTATTATCATTTCGTCAATGTGGTAAGAAGACAAAGCGCGGCATTTAATGCTGCGACTCAACGCTCAATGTCTTGAAAATTATTAACATATAATTATAAGATTTATATTTGTTTATCATAATTCTTGTAACAATAAGCAACGACAAGATTTTCCAAGTTTCCTGCAGTAAGCTTGTGACGTTTCTCGCTTAATTTGAAACTTGATGCTATTACTGCAGAAACCCTTTTCTGCAGAGTTCGTTCGATGCTGTTGATAAATGAATCAATTTTCTTTATTCCTTCGAGTCGTGGATTTTTAATACAAAAATGCATTTAATTTCAGCCGTCGTGTAGTAGGCGTGTAGTATTACGCCTAACACGTATACACGTAAACGTAACTACGGAATTAAACACTATCAATGAAAAAGTACCAAAACATTCAATAACACAATTAAAATTGAATTATATGCATTTAAATACGATTATTCAAACATTTTGCATTTCTATACATAAATCTAAATAGTATAATTTAGTTTACTATTGTTACAGATGGACTTGCTAGAACTCTGCTCTTAAACTGTTGAAATCAAACGGTCGATTAAATATAATGTAAGCAATATGAAGATCATTCAAGTAAGATTTGTCTACATAAATGCAATATTTAACTGTTTTAAATGGTCATTAAGAGGATTTATAGTAACTTTTGTTTTCCTTCACCTTCACGCATGTTGCAAGGTGGGCAGAGGGAACCTGACAATTTAGTCTTAGGGCACTTCGGTTCCTCTTCGCTCACTCTCGTGCTTTGTCTTGTTAACAGAACGATGAAATGTAAAAATTAATAATAAACAATAATTATTAGTTTCCCCAAGTCGAACGAAAGTTGTGGGGTCGAATCGAACCCACAATTTGTCGCGTTTACGGTCACACATGTGTGCCCCTGTGCAACGAATGATTAAGATTTTTTTTCTCGTTATAATTTAAAGAAGTTTTTTATCAAACATTTATTTATTATACAATTATATTTAAGAACATAATATATAATATTTTTCAGATATTGATTATTGTACAATTAAGAAGCACATTAGTATCATGTTCTCTCGCGATCGGAGGACAAGACCTGTCTCAGAAAGGTATCCACATCTCAGATTACTGTCCGAAGATAGGTGCTTGTGAGGAAGGCGTACATGTTATGTGCCTTTATTATAACCCGGTAAGTAAACAAAACTATTTGTTCTTATTATTCCCGACTGCTAAGGAAGGGTTATGTTTTTCGCGCGTATCTTGTATGTATGTAATATTCTTTATTACCTCGTATCTCCAGAACCGCTGAACGGATTTACATAATTGAGGTATCATTAGATTCGTATTAGCAGCCCAAGTGTTCTTAGATAGGTGACGTTAAATAAAAACAATCATGGCGGCTGTGGGACGCCATTGGACTTAGTGAAAGAAAAAAAATTCGTTTCGAATACCACAATATGGGTATCAAATTCAAGAGCTCAATACGAGGATTTTAAAAAGGTATATCATGATTATCATTACCATAATGAATACTAACAAAAAAGTGAAAATAAAAAAATATTTGTAAAAACAAAAACCCCGACTGCATAAAACCAAAAGTATAATAAACAAGCCCAATAGTTTATTAGGATTAACAGTCGGGACCTATAAGTATTTCATCAATCAATAAAATCTTTACCAGAAACCCCTCATAATTTAAAGAGGTCCCGATTGTTAATCCTAATAAAGTATTGAGCTTGTTTATTATACTTTTGGTTTTATGCAGTCGGGGTTTTTGTTTTTACAAATATTTTTAGTAGTATTATTTTAACTTCTCGGTGTATTCCACACATAGCAGGGTAGTCAGATGGAATTAGGGAAATATATAATTTTCCCACTCTGATAAGAGAAATTGCGATTCATTTAAATTAATGTAGGCTACGAGGCAAAAATTAAAATTGCAAAAAGAAAAATATATGGCTCATGGCTTATTGTCACACGTAGTAGTGTAGATAGTGGGAATCTGGGAGCCTAGGGTTCCATTCCTCATTTTTCGCCGAATTACGAGGCATTGCGTGTTTGTTTAGTGACCGAACTCAACGCCACGCTTTGCGTCATTATCTGAGCGAGGATATGAAAATATTAAATAATTTATTGGCCCGAGGTGGAATCGAACTCACAACCGTCGCGTTTACAGTCTCATGCTGGTCTCCCTGCGCCACTACGGCCTCCATAACCAAATTACTTCAATAAAATACCTCTAACAGGATCGTGTTATGGGACCAACTTGCCACAGCGTGGTTCACCTCTCAATAACACCAGAATACGCTCAAATTTTTCTCAATGTTATAAATAAGTAAGTTTATTAATTTATCATTACAATATTAACACTTGAACACTATTTAAAAGTTATGTTATTATACTTTCAACATTAAAACTTTATATAATATTAAAATTTCGTATAAAAATAATTAATAAAAAAATTAAATTACTGATTACTTACATTTATATTTTCATTTCTTCGCTCTGGTGTTGAGGCAAAGCGCGGCGTGGAGTTCCGCCGCTCAACAATGCAATGCCTCCAGATCTCAGCGGAAAGTAGGGAACGGTGTATTTTAACACGAGGTTCCCTCTCACTGAGATACAGAGTAAAGCTGATTTTTGATGTTTAAATTACTGGTCATACTTAACAATTAATTTACAGATCTTACTATTTTTCAAAGATTTTCAAAGCTTCACGTTTTATCGCACATATAGCAGGTAAGACAAACCTTGTTAGGACACTATGTTTGCTTTTAAAACATTGAATGTTAGCGCACCTGGCTGCCAGCCTGAACGCTGTGCTTTGGTTACCATTAAAATACATCGCTAAGTGGGAATCAAACCCACAACCCTCAAATTTATGCTCCACGCTTAAATTTTGTGTATAAAACAACAGTGTCTATGGTTTATAGAATTCGAAGTAGAGTAGCTAAAGGCAACATAAAAGGAAAAGATGATATTCTCTTGCCACGAGGTTACGGGATCTACAGAGTGGTGAGTAAAAATACATCACATAATATTACAAGGCTAGTCGTGGCGCAGGGGCACAAAGTGTGACTGTAAAACCAACTGGTTGTGGGTTCGATCCCCACTCGAGTTTTTCTTTACTCGTTTTTTTTTAATTTAACATTTACTAAAATAATTAAAATTTTAAATTGTTATCTCAAAAATATTCAAGAAAAAAAATGTATCAATAAGATAGTCAATAAGATAGTAAGTTTTAAATTTCGTAAAGATATCTTTAATAGACACCGAGAAAATAAACTTTTACGTTAAGGATTGTAACCCCTCTAACTGTAGTCTGTCGCTACTTTGGCTAAAGAGCAATAATTATATAAAACGAATCATTAGAAATCATTGCAGTTTTTCCATGCTTATTCTGCTAGACCTTTTGGAGTACAGGTTCCTTGAAAAGTATAGAGGGCGACTAAGAAACGATTCCTCAAATGTTTTACGGAAATGGGAACAAACGAAATTTAAAATTTTAAGGTCGTAAAGGATTTTCCGACCGGACTTTACCTTAAAATACGTTTTTTTTTTTTTTGTAGGAATGGGATGAAGAACTTGCCACGTTTGCACAATTGTGGGCGAACCAATGTGTGTTGAAAAGTGACTTATGTCATGCCACAAGTAAGTATTATTTATTCGCTTTTATTATTTATACTTTAAAAAAAAATCAGCTTCACTCTGTATACCATTTCATAAAGTTTTATTTTTTTTTAATATATCCTGTATGTTATAGGGTAAGTAATATGGTGTGTAGTCTGTGGTTACGTTTAGAAATGTATCCGTCAAAAGTAAAAGTTATATAATTTACAATGTTTACTTACTTACTTGGATATTAATTTCATAATTATGAGAAAAAAATAATGAATGACAGTATTTTTAAAAAAACTTAAAAGTACTAAAATATAATAAAAGTTTCTAGCAGTTTGTTCTAGGAATATCTTTGAACATATCAATTCGCCAACTAAAAGTCGTACCTATAAACAGTTTTTTTTTTCCATTTTAAAAACAAATAATTTTTGTTCGTTAGTTTTGAGGCCAGTCGTGGCGCAGCGGCACGAGGTGTGACTGTAAAATCGACTGGTTGTGGGTTCGATCCCCACTCGAGGAGATGAAATATTTACTTAAATTTATATTTCCATTTCTACGCTCTGGTGTCGAGGTTAAGCGCGGCGTTGAGTTCTGCCACTCAACACGCAATGCCTCCAGAATTCGGCAGAAAGTGGGGAACGGAGTGTTCAAATGTGTGGTTCCCTCTGCCTACCGTGCTGTGTGCGGATACAGCGTGAAGCTGATTTAAAAACAAATAATTGTTCCTGTAATAAACTTTAACGTCCCTACTTTAACATAAACTTCTAAAGTCTATATTAAAGAGTATCAAATAAATATTATGTTTACTCATTATTACTCACTGTAAAAAGGATTTTTTCACCAAAAAAGACTAAGAACTGGTCACGAAATTTCAAATAATCTAAATTCTACAATATTCTTCTATAGGAAAGTTCCCAGATCCGGGACAAACACTGGGCATGATACGGTTCACGATAGACGATTGGAAACCAATAAATTCGCCGGACTTCTCAAACTCTACCACTTTGACTGTGGATAAAGTGAAATATGCTATTTTAACGGTCCTAGAGGCTTGGTACAATCTGAAGAGCTATATTTCAGAAGAGAATATTAAGAAACTTGAGAATCGGTGGGTTTTTAAGTTTTTGGTGGTTGTGGTGTTTCTTATATTTTTACCTTAGTTTCACTTAGTTTTAATTATCAGAGGCAATCGTGGCGCAGCGGCAAACCATCTGATTATAAACAGGATGGTTGTGAGTTCGAATACTCGGGGGAATGTTTGTTTTTCGTTTTCTCTCTCATTGAGTTCCAACACTCAATGTCGGTTCTCCACCTTGTGGACCACAGAGTGCCTTAACACTGGATCCTCTTTGCCTAGCGTATTAAGGGACTTCGTTCTACATTTTCCTTCAAATCTTCACACTTTTTCTGTAGCATGGCAGGACTCAATGTTGCGCTTGTCTTCTTTCCAAGGTGGAATGAGAGTGACTCATTCCCCCGAGTGGAAATCGAACTCACAACGTTGACGACAACGTCAACCGGGACGACGGCCTTCTTATATTATTATTAAAATTTATAGTATTTTAATGTATTTTACAATTTAAATATACACTCATTTCTTTATTTTCCAGTGTAAACCAATTTCCCTATCTAGTATACGGTAAAGTGACGCATATAGGCTGCGGCCTCTCAGCCTATAGAGAATACGCGTACCACAATGGTAAAGCTGAAGTTAATTATAATGTAAAGTGTTATTTTTAAATTTTATTATTTGTATTTTTAAGTAAAATAATATTTAAAATGTTTGAAGACAATAGAAGCCATATATACGCAATAATACTTTTTCTTTTATTGATTATTGATATATTTTTTTATTAAAAAACAATAACAATTTTAATTCATTCTTCCAAATGAAACCATATACGTCGCGTTTCAGTCAGGCGGCGTCCCACTACGCCACGACGGCCTTTTTGTCCCTGGATGTCTAGTTATAGATATACTAGTGGGCGCGCGCAGCTTCGCTCGCTTATTTGCACCCTTAGGGGTGAATTCTAAAAAAAACACGTGTTCAATAAAATATTTTTAAATTTTATTTTGAAAAATCGGTGGCGATTTAAAGATTTTTCCATACAAACTTTCAACTCCTTATTTGCACCCTTAGGAGGTAAATTCTAAAAACCATGAAACACGCGTTCAATGAAATGTTTTTAAGAGTCTGAATTTCAAATTTTATAAAAATTGGTGCGGATTTAAAAAGAAAATCATACTAACTTTCAACCCCTATTTCATCCCCTTAGGGTTAAAATTTTTCAAAATCCTTTCTTAGTGGATGTCCAGATTATGAAAATAAATATCTGTCCAAATTTTACGTTTCTACGCACAGCGGTTACGGCTGTGCGTCAGGTACAAGTCCTTTTATATATATAGATTTTAGTTGTTATTTTTATTTATTAAAAAAAATGCGTAACATCAAACATCTTAAAATAATAATAATATTATTTATTTTAGTCAATACAAATAGTATGTAATTTCTCATCGCGTGCACAAAAAGGCACTTCAGTGTACAACACTGACCCGCCAACGCAACCAGGCTATACTGTTAGATGTGGATGCCCGGTCGGATACGATGAAGATGAAGATTGTCTATGCTATAGTAGTGGAAGGAAATTGAACACTTGTAAGTTTTTTTTGTTTTTTTTTAGCTACATGCTGTATCCCGCATAAAGCGGGGTAAGCCGAGGGAACTTTATGTTAAGATACTTTGTTTCCCACTTATTACTCTCAATGTTGAGTGGCGGACGACACCGCGTGTAGTCTTGTTACCAGAGCCTCTGTCTGGGTTTAAAATCAGCTTCATGCTGTATCGCACACAGCAGGGTAGGCAGAGGGAATCTAGTGTTAAGACACTCCGTTCCCCACTTTCTGATGAATTCTGGATACATTGTGTGTTGAGTGGTAGAACTCAACGCCGCGCTTTGCCTCTACACCAGAGCGAAGAAATGGAAGTGGAGTGGGGATCGAACCCACAACCAGTCGATTTACAGTCATACTATGTGCGGGATGAAGCGTGAATCTGTAAAATAAGACTAAGAAAAAATGTCAAGAGGCCATTCGTGGCGCTGCCCCTGCGCCACGAATGGCTAAGTGTGACTGACTGACTGACGTGCGGGATGCAGCGTGGAGCTGAGTTTGAAAATGTCAATATAATAAATGTAATAATATAATTAAGTATTCTATTTTTACAGTATTAACATGTAAAGACAGTAGTAGATGTGAGCCGTCTGTGGTTGTTCTACCAATCTTCCACGTAGAAAATGCACCCGAAAAGAAGCTCAGGTAGGAAGTACATTGTGATATAGAAGCACAAGTAAGTCTCTATCACTCCGTTCTTCACATTCCATATGATTTTGTGCATGTGCATTCATATATTGTGTGCATGGGCGTATCTAGAGATATTTTCCTGCTGATAACAGACAGGCCAGTCCTGGCGCAGTGGCGTAAAGTTGGGCTGTAAAACCGACTGGTTGTGGATTCGATCCCCACTCGAGGAGATAAAATATCGCGGCGTTGAGTTCTGCCACTCAACACGCAATGTCTCCAGAATCCGGCAGAAAGTGGGGAATGGAGTGTTTTAGCACTAGGTTCCCTCTGCCTACCCTGCTGTGTGCGGGATACAGTGTGATTAAAAAAAGATAACAGATTTGTTTGTGTAGAACCTCTACACACCTGTAGAACATCTTGAAAAATTTTTAAGGTACCTAATATTTTTATAATTGTGTGTATGTATAGTAAAATTTCTGTGTGTATGTGCACACAAACATCGTGTTTGTATCCAAACGCTGTCCAATTTCGAGAAAATGCCTTCTTTTTTTTCTCACGGTTTTTATTTGTCTTCAGAGGTCAAATAAAGTTGTAGAAGTATTTTTGACAATTATATATTTTTTTAAATTTGACACTTGGTGGCCTACGCACAGCTAAACTCCGCTCTTCATCGTTACCAGAGCGAGGAAATGAATGTATTTTTTTATGGAAAAGACAAGGCAAACGAACGTGCGGATCACCTGATGGTAAGTGACTACCGCCGCCCACGACCCCATGCAACACCAGAGGAGCTGCAGGTGCGTTGCCTGCCTTTAAGGTGGGTTGGGTGCCGGAGCCCGGCATTACCTGATGCGAAACGCAGTGGCATAAAGCCACTACTTCACGCCGATTTTAAATGCCAGGGGTGGTAATGATCCGGTCGAGTCTGCCCATGCGTGTTGCCATTGCTGACGACGTGACTCTACCACACGTACTTTAGTCGCCTCTTACGACACTACCAGTACCAGGATGATTCTATTCTAGGCCGGGATCACACGGCACAAATTCTTTGAGTGGAAATCGAACCATCGTTTACAGTTAGTCGCTGCAGATTCTATATACTTAGGCTTAAAGGAATTATTGTAAAAGTAAATTTAATTAAATTTTCAAAATCATTGTAATGGAAAAGTTCTCTGTAATTGTACAGTGACTGTGACGAGTCCCATTATTGACGTTAATGCCCTGTCATGTGTTAATCTTTCATTATTTTCCAATACTTACAACGGATGTAGGAAGATGGTGGACAGGTTAACTCATACAAATTGATTTATGATCTGGATAATTTTTGAGAAAAAAAGGAGATGGGCAACCTTAAGAAGATATTTTAGCGTTAAATAAGCTATTTTTATTAATATTTTATATATATGTATATATATATATATATATATATATATATATATATATATATATATATATACGCTTATTTTTTTTAAATCAGAGAAATATAAATAAAAAAAACAATTGCAAATTAAATTTGTTTCTTTTTTTAATATATTTTCTCTTATATAGCCAGTGTCAGTTAAGCACTTGTACCGTAGCATTTTTCCAATGTAACGTTGGACAACACACTAAGGAGGTTGTTCAGTAAACCAATATAGTATATTGCTAACCAAACAGCTGTTAGGCGAGCTCTGTCCTCTTTGGACATCCACAAGTCGAGCGGGCCAGATGGCATCTCTCCCTCAGTGCTCCGTTCCTGTGCTCCTGAGCTGACACCGGTGCTAACGCGTTTGTTTCGGCACTCTTACTCGGTCGGCGTTGTCCCAGACTCGTGGAAGAGCAGCATATGCAGATGATAGCACGGTGGACGCTGTTTACTCCGGCCGAGCAAGTCTTTCTCGGGAAAACGCCGAACAGTGCAGAAATAAACTTGTGTCTTCCGTTGAGGCATCCCTCAACAATGTCTCCTCATGGGGTGAAAGGAACCTAGTTCAGTTTAACCCCCTGAAGACACAAGTTTGCGCGTTAACCACAAAAAAAATCCCATTTATCGTATCACCAGTCTTTCAGAACATTCCCCTTACAGCCGCGCCCAGTATCAGTATATTGGGCCTCAATGTTTCGAGTGACTGCCAGTATCGCGATCATTTGGAAAGCAAG
>JAATLQ010031587.1:0-11571 GCA_013421005.1 Heliconius erato x Heliconius himera
CACGCGGCGGCTGGTGGCTGCTCATTCCTATGAGCGCGGGCGGCGGTGGTCCTCGGTGACTGCCCTCACAACCCGACGGCCCATCTTGGTTCGGGGCCGGGCGATCCAGGGGGGAGTGGAGTCCCCTCCGCACAGGCCAGTGCGGGCGGAATTCCTCCTTATTTGTCCACAAATAAGGGCGGAATTTCCTGGCGTGGTCTTCTGGGTTCGGGTGAGCTTGCTTCGGTCCTCTCGTCGTCTTCTTCTGGTAGTAGTGATGATGAGTTGTTTCCTTAGCAGATGGCAGTCAGGCTGATCCTCGCACATGAGTGCCGTGTCGTTTGTGCTTATATTGGAAATCCACCGGAAAAGACGCAGCACACTACCGCCACTTAATACAATCGATAATGGAAACAATATCAAATGACGTACTTGTAATTACAGTGACACCTATTACTACATTATAAGAAACTTATGCTAACAATAATATCATCAAAGAAGTCTATAAAAAGCCATGTATGCTTATTTAGTTACAAAATATTCCTTTTTATGTTTTGTTTTTTTAGGGTTCTGTACCTTTTAAGGAAAAAGTAACCCTTATAAGATTACTTTGTCATCCGTCCGTCTATCTTGTCTGTCAAGAGCTTTTATCTCAGGAACGCTTAGAGAAATCGAGTTCAAATTCAAACCATATAGTCAGACCTACGGCCCCTTGATTTTCTGTAAAAATCCTATTTCTACAATTAATTAAAAAAAAGATATGGCCGTTTATATCGCAAAAAATGTATTTCGGCACTACAAAGAGAATCAAATTAATAGGGTACTTCCAGTTGACCTAGAATTATGAAATTAAGCAGCTAGCATCTACATATAATACTTTTTCTTTTTTTTATGGAAAAGACAAAGCAAACGAGCGTTCGGGTCACCTGATGGTGATGGTAAGTGATTACCGCCGCCCACGACCCCGTGCGACATCAGAGGAGCTATAGGTGCGTTGCCGGTCGAAAAGGTGGGTTGGGCGCCGGAGCCCGGCATTATCTGATGCGAAACGTAGTGGCATAAAGCCACTACTTAACGCCGGTTTTAAATCCGGTCACGTCTGCCCATGCGTGTTACCATTGCTGGTGACGTGACTGTACCACACGTACTTTAGTAGCCTCTTACGACACCACCAGTACCAGGATGATCCTATTCTAAGCCGGGATTACCCGGCAAGCAGGAAAAATTTTGGAAACTATACTTTTGTGGTTAAATCTAAAAAAAAAAGCTTTAAAAGGGTTGATTTATATTATTTATTATTCAAAAGGGTGCCCCCATTTTAAAGCAATTTTTTATTGTCTTAGTAATTCTAAGTTTATTAATTTAAGTATTAAAGTCACCAGTTTAAGTGATGTATCAGATGAAAGGAATCTGGCTAATTAGCTTGAATTTCCAGAAAAAGCTCGAGAACACCATTTTTTGTACGGAACCCTCGGTAACTAATTTTAATTTTGACCTAACGCTCGTGTCTATATTGCAATAAAATTTAATAACATTGCATTAAGTATACCATATACTAGATAAAAATAAAATATTTATTGTACTTGCAAGTCAAGTGATTTTGTAGTTTGTTAATCAAAGTAGACATTTATGTCAATGTGCACTTTATTTTTCAGCTTTACGCTAAATCCCGCATGTACCAGGGTAGGCCGAGGGGGCCTAGTGTTAAAACACTTCACTTTCCACTTTCCGCCGGTTCTGGAGGCATTGCGTGTTGTGAGGCGGAATTCAATTCCGCGCTTTGTCTTGATACCAGTGCGAAGATATGAAAGTATTAAATATTTCATTTCCTCGAGTGGAAATTTACTTGTCGCGTTTACAGTCACACGCTTGTGCCCCATTGCCATGACTGACTTCGCCACACGTCTATTAGTATAGTGTTAAACGGAAGTGCTTTAATGCGAACGTAGTATCTTAACACTAAATCCCGATACAACGTAAACATCTATTTTCTGTTCACCCCAATTTACTTGAATTTGTATTTGTGTATAGACGTATACTAACTCATTATTCTAAATTATCTCTATTACAAAGTTCTGCCTAATTACACTATCTATTAAACACAAATGTTGCTTATTAACAAAGTTTAAACGTATGCTTTTCGGACACAGAATATGAGACTTTGATGTGAAAATTATTTGTAAGTGGAACTCATTACTGACATTGAAATTATTGCCTTTAAATTGTTGTATTTATTGGTTCATTAATTACTCTCTAGATACATTATTTAGTGTTACAGAAAGATGCATTTATATTTTTAATATTTTTTGAATACATACATTCGTTATAATTACATTACCGTTGTATTTACATTGATATTTTAATTTCTTCGCTCTGGTGTCGAGGCAAAGCGCGGCGTTGAGTTCCGCCACTCAGTACGCAATGCCTTCAGAATTCAGCGGAAAGTGGTAAACGGAGTGTTTTAACACTAGGTTGCCTCTGCCTACTCTGCTGTGTGCGGGATACAGCGTGAAGCTGAAGTGATTTTTTGATTTTGTAAATATACAGCTCTAACAAAAGCTGTTCAGAATGATAAGCAATTTCCATTGACATATGTATAACATCGATGCGTATTAAACTTGCGAGTGTCACTAGACAGAGATATTAAAATCCAAATTGTCCATAAATTACACAGCGATAGCTAGATGCCATGTTGTCAAAATGAAAAAAAAAATAATCCGCGAATTACGTCAAGTCTCGTATTGTTGAAGTCAGTTTTTATTTAGTTTTGTAAATATTTAAAATATTTGAGAAAAAAAAACTGATGTCAAATCTATGCCTACATATACCTATGCACACTAAACAAAGACTAAGCAGTATAGAATGTTACTTTAATCAAAGTTAAGAATATTGGAACCTACCTACTATTTAAATGTTAATTTTTTAGTCGTTCGTTTTTTAATGTTATTTTCGACTTGGTTGCCAACGAAAAAGCAGCAGAATTAGACCTATTCAACAACCAATCAAAACTTTCAATAAAGCCATGTCCCGAATGTTAAACCATTTGATTTTTTAAAAGATTTGTTTATATTGTATCGACTACAAAATTATTTCAATGACGTACTTAGTAAGTATCACTAAGACTCCCTGATAAGTAATTGTGCACAACAAAATGTAAATAAATAAATAAATTAATATTCTAAGCTACCAGATTCGTTTTTTTTTTATTTTTTTTATTAGGTACATGTATTATTTATTTGCAAGTAGTCAGATTGCTTGTTTTATTATAGAATAATAACATGTCTATAGCTATAGATATATATAGTACAGACTATAAGTACAGACTATATTTAGCACGAACAAAAAACGCATTAAAAACACGGGTTTTATATGCGTTTTTTGTTCGTGCTAAAATCATTAATTATTCAATAACACAATATACGTGATTATATAACACTAGTTTTAAATGTAACCGTATGAGTGTATGATTGATAAGGATAATATAAATTATTTAAAAAATATGACAATATTCTAAAAAGTAATTATTATTTTTGTATTTATTATGAACTGAAGTAGTGCTACTAAGTATTACATAAGTCTATCCTTACTTAAGAAATGAAAAGGAAGAAAAGACGGAGCAAAACAGAAAAATAATGACAAATTCTGATCATTTATCCTGGTAACCAGGACCTGACCTGTGGAAGGAAGCTGACGGATTAGTGGTTTTTTTAAATTTATTATGTATTATCTTGGAAATCTACTAGATGCATGGTAAACCGCAGAAACATAAAAATTCTAGCTTACAAATTACATTTCATGCAGATAAGTAGAATTTCTATAAGTAAATTGGCTAGTTAACAGTAATTATGAATAATTATCTCAACAGTTGCTTTAAACGTTTTGCAACAAAAAATATATTTATTTAATGTACTAGCAGCTCACATGCGGCTTTGCCCGATGACCATTTATAATTCTTTTATTATGCTGCATTTGCCATAATCAATATAAATTATATACAGTCAAAATATATTTGTGCATTAAATAATTTTGAGAAAGTGCAAGCATTACATGGCTGCTTGCTAGGAAGAAATCGGCGGCAATGGCGCCCCCCGCAGGACTCGTGCTTATGCTTGCGGCCGTAAACAGAGCTTTGAATTATTTTAAATTTACATTTTCTCAAAAAGTAAATATTGAATTAAATGCTATCCAAATATGAGCCAAAGTATATCTTCATAAAATATCCTTGATGATGGAATAACTTTCGCTCGTAAATTTTTATATCTTTATAAAACGAAAAACGTTGAAATATCACTTGGCAATTTTCAATTATTTTTTGTCACAAAATGCCTTATTGCGATTTATTTATAAGCGATAGATATACGGTATCGCGGACTTTCTTGAGAGCTAATAAAATAGGAAATTTCTTCGATACTGACATATAAAATATACTGACATATATTTTACTATTTTTGCAACGCACGTGGTTAAAGCAATTCGATGGCGTTTTAATTATTATTTCGTTGTTTAAGGCTAACTAAAACTTACACGTTCTTATTTAGAAAATAATATAGTTTTCTAAATAAGTATTTTTCTTTCCTAAGTGTGGAATAACACTTTAAAAATGTTTAAAAATAAAACTTACACGGTTATGTTATATAGTCTATAGTACTCCTGAAGAATGTACAAAACCTACATACAAAACCTAACCTATATGTCACGGTAAAAGTTTATACTTATCAGTCAGTGTTGATCACATTTTATCCATTTCAGTGATTAAGTAGTACTTACTTCACTATTTACATAGCTATATCACATTGGTGTTTTCTAGCGCCACCAGGCGATCATAAACGCGTATCTCATTATAGGTATATTTTACCTGAAATTAAAACGTGTGTTAAACATACTTACCTTAATCGAAGCCTATATAATGAGAGTAGCGTTCATTTCTCTTTTTATTGCCACTTCCTTCTCCGAGGCGACATTGTACTTTCTCTACAGTGCTGTTGCAGCGACACTAGCGCCAACATAGGCAGTGAGATTCCAAACACATTTTATTTCTTTATTAAGTCTGATTACCACCACGCAGAACTATAAACTTAGGCTTCGGCTTAACGTAAGTATGGCTTTATCCTACAAAAGCTACTATCGCTTCCACACTTGTTTGACTAGCAATGTTATCAAACCATCGGTTATAGAAAGAGCAGGTTTTTTAGCAGGCAACATTTACAGAAAAAGCTAGTTTTAGTAAATTTCTGTGGATTACAGAAAAGTTAATAGCAGTATATGGACCAGATCAGTCGGTTGTAAGTATAATAAAAGGATTTAATCTATTAAAGAAATTGTAGGAGTAAAGATTTTTTTTATTTTATTGCTCAAATAATCATAGATTCGAATATATGTGGGCTTAAAAATTATTAGACAATTTTTAAGATTAGAATAGTCCATTAGAATTATAAATAAAATAAGAACCTGAATGTGTCTATAAGAGTAAACAGCAAATGCGAGATTTTATAAAATACTTTACTAGTATATCAGCGTCCCAAACCAGCGGCATTACAAGCACTGGTTTTGCTAACGCTAAGAATTTTAATATTTGGTTAATAAGGGCATTTGAATAATTTTCGTTTTGATTGTTAGTTATCTAATCATATGTTCAAAAGAGTCTCCATTTCTTGCCGGACTAAGTAGTGTTAAGATCGATTTACGTGAACATAATTTTCGACTGATCTACTACTGCATACTTTATGATGTAATCTTCCCATATCCATAGTGTCCGTTTGTCGCGGTCTTTTAGAACTCCCGTGAGGCCGGGCTGGGCTTTGTGCTCCAAGGTAAGAATAAAAGTACAGTAAAGAATGGAGTGGTAAAATATTAGCAGGGCTTAATTTTAAACAGCATGCTGAATTTTGGCGATTATTATGAGAATATCGGATCGTGTTCCTATCCTCTATCAGTTATTACTGTGTAAACTACCAAAACGTCGTTTTAGGTATTAGTCTGATTTTTCTTTCATTCTGATCTCTGCTATCACGGCGAGATCTGGGAGAGCTTATTACTGTGAACTGCATTTGAAGACCCTTAGTAGAGGTGCGATCATTTGCTTTTAACCAAGTCACTTGCATACTTTTCTTTCTTTCTAATGCAGAACAAACTGCTTATTAAATGATTTACCAAAATATGACACGTTATAATAATAATAATTAGTTAAAATTATAAAAAACTCACTGCCTATCGTGGCGCTAGTGTCGCTGCAACAACGCTGTAAAGGAAGTACGTGGCGCCTCGGAAGAGGAAGTATGCAACTAGCAACAAAAGGGAAATGCTACTCTCATTATATAGGCTTCGTTTAATGGTACAGTAGTGTTTAATAATATTTTTCATATTATTTGATAATAAATAAATAAATATGTTATTAGTTAAATTTATTATTTTTTTACCTGCTGCATTTGGTAGAAGTAAAACAACTCAAAGACCTTTGAACTAAGGTTACCTAAATTAACAATGTTGAATTTGAATACAATGTACACGAACGTTTGTAAATAACCTGTGAAATGTAAGTAAAAAATGTTTATTTGTTTGTTGAACAATTTTAAATTACTAGACATGTTTAACAACTGTAAATTTTGATTGATAAGCCGTTTTTTTTATTTGGGTGACATATGGTGGTGTGGTGATCCTTTCCCGTACCTTCATTCGTATTGCCTCTGCGCTCTCCGTGAATAAAGAATATATTTCCTATTCTTGTGTGAATAATTTCATAAGCCAGCGAAGCTCAAGTCGGACTCTCTTATCTAGGGTTCCTTATTACTGTAGGCCAACGGGAGGAACTTTCGCGAAAAGCTCAAGTGGCTTCCTATAACAAGGCTTCGCAGGAGTTCTTATATGTATACTAGAGGGCGCACGCGGCTTCGCCCGCTTATTAGGAGTGAATTCTAAAAAAAACCACGAAACACGTATTCAATAAAATATTTTTAGCAGTCTGAATTTTAATTTTTATAAAAATCGGTGGCAATTTCAAGATTTTTCCATATAAACTTTCAACCCCTTATTTGAACCCTTAGGGAGTGAATTCTTAAAAACCATGAAACACGTGTTCAATGAAATATTTTTAAGAGTCTAAATTTCAAATTTTATAAAAATCGGTACAGATAAAAAAAAAATTCCATACAAACTTTCAACTCCTATTTCATCCCTTTAGGGTTAAAATTTTTCAAATTCCCTTCTTAGTGGATGTCCAGAATATGAAAATAAACATCTGCCCAAGTTTCACGTTTCTACCATCAGCGGTTACGGCTCTGCGTGCGTCTTACCTCAGTCAGTCAGCACAAGTCCTTTTATATATATAGATTACATCTTCTATACTGCGTGCTATTTAATCTCCTAACCTAAAACAATGGTTTGAGTTTATAGAAACTCACACGTTCATTCTCTCCAATTCTATGAAAATTTTCTAAAAATCCCTTCTCATTCCGATATACTTTTAATTAATATTCTTTATACATACATATGTACATATTCCTATTTATACATTTGTTTGTGTATAATGTAATGTATGCACTATGTATGTAAGTATGTATTATGTATAGCATATTATATTTATGTAAAGCCAGTACACTCCTACACTCTCAGTTCTCCCATACCTTAAGGTTGATTAGCAGAGATCGCTTATAACAATAAGGCCACCTGCTGTACATTTCATTTAAATATATATATCTTTTTAACCGACCTCTGTGAAAGGAGGAGGTTATCAATGTATGTTTTTTATGTTTGTACCTCAGAACGTTTCACGGGGTAAACTGATTTTTATAAATCTTTTTTTATTTGATTTAAATTTAATACAACCGATTTCGATGATTCTTTTTTTATTGGGAAGGATACGCTTCAAGGGTAGTTTTATGAAAATTTGTTCAAGTTCTGATTATGGGTTCCGGTTGAAATTAAAAAAGTCGTTTTAATTCTAAGAATTAGATGTTATCTTTTCCTCTGTTATGTGGTATTCATTAAAGTATGTTATTATTATTATTAGAAATGATGGTTGTCTCTCTAACGACTGGTTATTATGTTTTCCTGATAACCAAATTATACATAAACTATCTAGTTGTACTAATTAAATTCTTATATATTGCCGTCGATACAGCCGCAATTTTCTATGTTCTTATTATTGTCGTAAGATGTAGAGGTAAATAAAATCAGCTCCACGCTGTATTCCGCACACCGCAGGGTAGGCAGACGGAACCTAGTTTTAAGCCACTCCGTTCCTCCGTTCCCCACTTTCTGCTGAATTCTGGAGACATTGCGTGTTGAGTAGCAGAACCCAACGCCGCGCTTAGCCTCGACACAAGAGCGAGGAAATGGAAATATAAATTTAAGTAAATATTTCATCTCCTCGAGTGGGGATCGAACCCACAACCAGTCGGTTTTACACTTCGTGCCTCTGCGCCACGACTGGCCTTTTTATGTAGAGGTAATACTGTATATGATATTTATGAGTTTATTTCAATTTACATTTGTTGTTTTTGTTTAGTTTTATCAGCACACAATGCTCTTTCGTCTCGTTTCTTACCATTTCCCAGTTTCGCCATAAACCAAAAGGCGTTGCAAATTAAAACTATAACAATTATATTTTTAAAATGAAAAAGAATAAGTTAAGGTAGTTAGTTATTTGTCTATCAAACTATTAATATTTCTTAATTAAATTACTTATAAAATCATTTAGTGTATAAAACATTTTATATTTCCAATATTTTATATCATAAATATATTAATAATCGGTAACATATTATATACTAATCACCAAAAACTTAGATTATAGACATTTTAGAAATAATTCAAATGAAAATGGTACTCGTAGACAACACGTCCCTAAAATATACATGCGTCGTTTTCTTCACAAAAATCTTTGGTTCGACCTCAAGTAAACTATTATTCTAAAAGCCATTACGCTTTATTGTCCATAAAATGAACGTTGCCTGAAGACAATCCTTAATCACGACATTGTTTGACGATCCATATGAAACAAAGAGGGCAGTGGGCTTCCTATTCAATCATAATGACATGTATTATACAAGCATAATGTCATTTTTAGGGTTTCGTACCTGAAAAGGTATTCAAATGGTATAAACGGAACCCTTATAGAACCATTTTGTTATCCGTCTGTAGACCTTAGAAAAAAATCAAGCTTCTAAGTTAACGCAATCAAAAGATACGAACATTTATGCATCGATTTTGCTGCTAATCAAAACCTATATGGTACTTTCCAAGAACCTTCAATTATGAAATTTGGCACAAAATGAGAACTTATAATACCAATAAAAATTCCGAAACGCTAAAATTTATAGATATTTAATTAAAAAAATCATTACAAACTTACATTTGTAGTTTATTTCATATAAAATGCAATGCAAACTTAAGTTTGTCTCTTTTTTTAAATTGTACTTCCCGTCTCCGTACAATCCTGAAATTGGTATGGAAGCCTCGGTGGACGAGTCCGACTCGCACTTAACTAGATTTTTTATCTTTACAAATTCTTTTAGAACGGCGAAAACTATTACGAAATAAATTTTCCTTTGCAGCAGTGAATTTGACAATTTTACGATTTGTCTCGATATTTTTTATTACTATTTTATGCTTTTATTTTTACACCGAAGGCTGTGAAAACCAACTCATGGAGAAGTACCTGTTGCTATGTCGTTTTTACTGAATAATATTTATACCAACACGTTCTTCTTATAAGGAGGATGATGATTGCATTAAAATAAATAAATATTCATTCATTCACAATTTGGGTAAGTGAACGTTTTGGTTATATTACAAAATTAAACTAAAATTCAGTGGCGTGAGATCTGGGCTCTGAAAATATCAAGTTTTTCATTCCACTGACTGGAAATCGAACTCACAACTGTATATTTCTTTCCCATGAAAATTCTATAAAAGTTGTGTGAGAATAAAAAGGTTGCGGCAACCGTTGTCAAAGCAAACGAGCAGAGGACGAAGAGGGAGAGAGAGTTTATTAATACGTAATTTTCCACATTTCTTTTATTAAAAAAAATATCCGTAATAATTGTCACCCTTAATATAAAGGAAACATGATGTAATTAATACCTTTTAGTAGATCGATATTTGTAAACATTTATTTAATTAGATAATTTAGGCGTTTTAAAATTATTAAATTATCAAAGAAATAGAAGAAACAGATTTACCAAAGATTCAATATCATGACTTCATTATTTCACTTGAAAAATAATGATGATTTCATTTTTAAATAGTTGTATGTACTTAATATGATTGAAATAATCATTTAACAGGTGAACAGTTAGAATAAACATTGAATTTAAGATTGACCTTCCATTATATAATATTTTACTTTAAAACCTAAGGTAGCATTTTACTTTAAAATATTTCAAATGATGGCAAGCTTTGCTTGCAGCGGTTATTTAATTTATTAAAAAAACATATGAGTGCAAATTATTAAAAAAATAAGGGACCTGTTTAAACAAGGCAACCCTGATCTTGCAGCAGACCGATATCTGGCAACCATTGTTTTTCCAATTTCTTATGCGTTTTTCTTCCAAATGATGTGAGATTCATATAAAAAACATATGAGTGTAATTTTCCCCAAAAAACGCATTACCATAAATTTAATTAAAGGTTATTGCGGTAGTAATCTTCCAGGTAACCGTAATGTAATCTATTCTACTATCATATATCATTCTTAAATATAGGTTTCATTAAAAAAAACAGATACCTGCAGATTTAAGCATTGGGATCTCGACCTATAAGTATTAGTAGTCGAGATCCATTATTCAATTAAATATTTCCAAGAAGTCCTGGAAAATTTCAGATAGTATATCTAATTTCATCGAAATGCTATATTTAAACTATACGATTTATTTTTAATTTACGTGTTGTTATGTGTTTACGTGTTATATTATTGAATACGAAACGAATAAAAATACCTACCTGAATACGATTAAGCCTTTCAATAGCACTTGCTTACTAATATAAATTTTATGAAACTATGAAGAAATTTATAGATTTTTTAAAACAGCCAATATTGCTAATATACAGTTCGCGGCTTCGCCCGTGTGTATTGTACTATTTCATTAGTCGTGTCAGTGGTAATTGCACAGAAATAATTTTACCTTACCTTCTTGGATCATTTTTTCTGAGAACGAAAGCTGTCTCAAAATCTGACCAGTGATCTCTTTCATAGATTTCAGCGTACATTGGTCGGCAAAGTCTTTGTTTTACACTACGAGAAGATGATGTACCTAAGTGAACACGTTGATTGGGGTTCAAATCCCATTCAATTTGTATCTACAATAAAATTTCTGTATTTTTTATCTAAATATATAATGAGTAAATAAGATATTACTTGTTCCAGTAGTGGTTTGAATATGGGAATAATAAAACGAGCAGCGTCACATTCTGTTTAGTTTATTCGACTGATCATGGCTACGAAACTGTCTATTTATATATATTTGGACATACTGTCAAATGAGCAACTTTTATATGATAAATTTATACAATCATTAAAGTATTCAAATTCAAAATATTACTTATTCAAATAAACTCTTATAAGCACTTTTGAATCGTCGAATTAACATGGAAACA
>JAATLQ010031588.1:0-11571 GCA_013421005.1 Heliconius erato x Heliconius himera
TAATAAAAGAACTATCCGCCTCTAAAATATTAAAAAAAATATATAAATAAAATAATATAATATGATTGATTTAAATAATATGAGATTGTTAGAATTATTTACTTAAAATGATTAATATAATTTAAAAAAACATTACTTTTTAATAAGGATTATTAAATTGATTTTATTTAATAGTGCATTGTTATTATTTAGCATAATTTTCACTATTCACATCTCATAATATAAGACTGGCTCTTTCATAACTTTTTGACTGGCTCTTTCAATACCGAAATGTTATGAAAGAGCCAAATGACACATTTTTTTTAAATGAATATTTTATTGCTTTTTTATTGTATTTAAAGCTTATTTCGTATGAAATTATCTAGTTTAATAAATGAATAATAATTTGAGAGAAAAAAAACTTATGTTCTTTAATTAAAAGTATATTTTTTTGCTTCGTTTAGTAAACTGGCTCTTTCATGCCACCTCTCCCTTACCATCTTTGCTACCCACCCAGTGTCGCTGTAAAAGCCAATAGGGCTAACAGCATTAACCTCAAGTTCGATAAAAAAATAATGGGGTAACAGATGAAAGGGCTCTGACTAAGGTAAGCCTAAATTTCAAAAAAGGCTCAAGATCTCCAATTTTTGTACGGTACTCTCGGTCGGCAAGCCCGACTCGCGCTTGTTTTATTTAGTTTAATTGTAATTGTATTGTAAAGTATACTTCGTGCCAAATTTCATAACTGTTGATCCACAAAAAACACCCTATAAGTTTTGATTATGATAGTAGCAAGTCGCTGTGTATTTTTTTTAATGCCGTGAGCGCATTTTTTTACTCTAAGTGACCGTAGACTTGAATATTTAATATTAATTGCAGCTTGCTACCTTTATCTCGAGATCAGGAGATATCGAGATAAATAGTCTTGACAAACGCACAGAGGGACAAGAAAGCCCGGTAAGGGTTTTGCTTTAACAACAAAAACAGATATATCTATGGGCTTTTGCCCGCATAACAGACATATTTAGACACTGTAAATAAACATTGTAATAGTTTGAATAATTATTTCGAGACATTGTGTGGTAATTGGGGAAACTTAAGGCGGCGGTTTGTCTATCCGCTGGTCCCGCTCGGTGGGATTCGAACAACTTAGACATTTTCATTTACTCAATCTTGTAACAAAACAAATCGCGGTTTTACTGGCTTGAGTTCTGGCACTCAACATGAAATGTCTCGAAAACTGGGCGGAAAATGGAAAAAAAAAGTGTCTTACACTAAATGTTCTCTGCCTATCCTTCTATATTCGGGATAGAGACAGATACCTAAATAAGCTGAGCATTTGAGATTTTATATCGATATATTTTTAGTAGGCAGAATAACGTTATGTATATGATATTTATATAATATTTATTTACATTTATATTTTCATTTTTTCGCTCTGGTGTCGAGGTAAAGCGCGGTGTTGAGTTCCGCCACTTAGCACGCAATGTCTCCAGAATTGGGCAGAAAGTGGGAAACGGAGTGTCTTAACACTAAGTTCCCTCTGCCTACCCTGCTGTGTGCGGGATACAGCGTGAGGCCGATTTAATTTTTTTTATTTTTTTATAACGTTATGCTTTAGTGAGCATAATAGCAACACCCTATTTTTGCCTATTCTTACTTAAGTAATATTTGTTTATTTGAACTAGAGGTTCAACCAATAAACATCATTTAATTGCTAATTTTGGTGGATATTTGAAGATAGGTAAGTATATTTTTTACACATGCGAGTACATGTGAATAATTTATTAGTATTTATAGATAAGAAACTATTAAATTAAAATATATTTCAAAATTTCTTCTCATAGTTTTAGTTAAAATCTGAATTGATTAGAAAACCGCCATCGTTTATAATTCCGATACCAATCTCCGATTAGGGAAACAGATAATATTTTTAAAAAAATCTACTAGTCGGACAGAATATAGAGTTGAATTAAGCAACCATTAAGCAGCTAGTGTCACTACATAGAGCGCTATCCCGCTCAAAGCAGAGTAAGCACAGGAAATCTGAGAAGCAAGTCTTAAGCACTCCGTTCCCATTTGCTAATGGAACTTCCGTTCTAGAGGTATTGCGTGTTGAGTGGCGAAACTCAACGCTGTGTTAAAGAAATAAACATATTAAATATTATATTCTCACCGAGTATATAATATTTAATACCGGGAGGGAATCGAACCCGTAATAGTCGCGTTTACAATCACACGATTTTAGCTCTGTGTCACGACGGCTTCTACTATAAGATGCCTGTCTATATATTGTTATAGGTGGACGAATTTGGTCTCGTTAAACGTTGAAGAACGTGTTAACCTTACGTGATATCTAACAAAGTTCTATTCAACCTTCAATAGCCGGAAATATAATGAATTAATGTACTCTACGCTCGAGGCGTCACCGTCATCATAATATTTTTTGAGTGTATAAAAACAAATATTGACACCGTTGAAAGTCCAGTTGTCGCAACAGGGATCCCGGAATACGAATATACCGGGATACTGTTCCAAATTTAAGTATTAACGTAAAATTGAATGGTCGTGGTAGAAAGGCAGCAGGCAGGCTATTTTAAAGAAGAGAAGAGGAAGAGAAGATTAGAGAAAGAGAAGATTAGAGAAGATACATAACTCGATAGGCAGTCACAAAGTATCTGACTTTGTGCCGAAATTTAACCGTTATTTCACAGTATTCGAACGTATTGTATTTACTACTAGCGACCCAAATACGGCTTCACCTGTATAAACAAAGTTTTTGTTTATTATCAACAAATAATAATATTATGGGCAAATCATAAATTATAGACCCTATGTGTTACTCTGATGTACTATATATTAATGTAAAGTTGTATTTAAATTCATTCATTTCTTTATGAAAATGGAACAAAGATCGATTCTCACAAAGTTTCACATTTATAATATTCGAAAGATTAGTAAAATGATTAATAGCTATAATAAATTGTAATATAATCTATGTAGTTTAGTAAGAAGTCAGTCGTGGCGCAGGGGCACAAGAGTGTGACAGAAAGTGCGACAGGTTGTGAGCTCGATGTTAATAAAATAATAATTATTTTGTAAATTGTGTGTTCTTTCGTACTTTATACGTTCTCATCAAGCTTAAAAAATCTATTTTTTTTATACGCTTGTTACTCTTATTTATGTTGTTGAGTTAAGAGCGCCTGGTCCTTTTCCAGGAGGCGCGGGTTCAAGTCCCGCTACGTTCAAATTTTTATACGTTTTCTAAATAAGTATTTAACAATACCTACTTATATGATCGAGGATTGCGGTTGCGTTTTGATTTTAACATATAAAATAGGTATTTAGTAATATGAAAAACTATTTTATTTTTGTGTTTTAATAGTCTTTAAGAACTTTAATATCCCATCAACGTGATCTCATAATAATCTAACATAGCATTCTTGTCGGCAATGAGGGACAGATGCCAAAAATGCTATTTGGGACATTTTAATTGTTTGTTTTAGACTATAATATGTTATGTTCGAGATACCTATGTATTAATAACATCGTATATTTAAATAAATTGTCAAAAAATAAATCATTAAATAAATATATTTTTTTTAGAAACATATAAAAATTTAAACTTAGTGGGATGTTAAAAATAAAAAAAAAATCTTTAGGCATTATAGCTTTACGGGTAATCCATTATAATATATTAAAAAAAACTAAATTGATTAACGACGATTACAGTTTATAATTTTTCCATTTAAAAATCAAGCAAAGTTTTTTCAATGTAAGCCATTAAACGAGACTTATTAGAGAATTAATAGATTTTTTTATCGTAAATATTAACGAAATTATCAATAAATAACAACGCATATTTATTTTAACACTTCTAAAAAATAACGATTAATCTAAGATATTTTTATTAATAAAAAAATATATATTAATGAAATAAAAGTTTACCTTTTTAATTATTTTTTTTTATTTCTCCATTAAAAATCCAAGCAAAGTATTTTGAATGTAAGTCATTAAACGATACTATTTATATAATCTAGACGATATACTGATTGAAACTAGTATATCGTAAATATACCGCTATCTCGAGATAGCAACGAAGCTTTGCTCTAATATCAACGATGTAAAGAAATATAATACCTATAGTTATAAATATAAACTAGATATTACACAAGGTCCTTTAAATTTATCAATTCACGTTCTTAATAAAATATACGTTTTTTATCTGGCGTCGCAGTTAAAGTAAATTGAATGAGGTTTTATTATATATTTTTTCCCGTAATATTTTAGTCAAATGCTAACTACTATTTTTAGTAGGTATATATTATTATCTGTTAATATATTTTTTTAATTGTAGTTAAATATATTTAAATGACTTGTGGCCCCCTCTTTGTTTTCTGAAATGGTAAAATTTTAGCTCTGAAGCTTTTTCTTACTGTTACTTAATATAATACAATAATTCTTCTTTGTGTTAGAGATAAATAATGCAATTATTCCCAAGAATGTCTGGACGATGATCTGGACTAAGCTTTTGCCCAATTTTTTTTTATTTAAAAAGGAGGGAGCGAATTGTCTTAACACTAGCCTTTCTGTGTCTACCCTTTTAAACGCGGGATAAAGTGTGAAGCTGAATAAAAATAAGCTAAAGTTTCTTAATATAACTACGAACTAGCTTAGTTAAGAAATATTATATTTTTTCATTCAGGATTTTTAAGTCCAAATACGATCCAAAGAAGACTACCACTATATAAAGAAGCCTTTTTTATTTTTTTCATCATTAAAAAAAACCGAGTAACTCAAAAGTTCTCTAGTCTATATCCTTCAAAACTATAAAAATACAAGGAAAAATAAAAAGAATAGACAACGGGTAAAACTAGCTTTCCATTACCGCTAACTAGATCTTTTAATTAACTTAAAACATTTGTCACACCGTCTAATTACCTGATAGTGTTATATAGTTGGCTAAATAAAGTGTATTTGTATGGATCGACTATAAGCAGGGGTTCTCAAACTTTTCTTGTTCAAGGTCCACTTTTATATCATTCTTTTGAGCAGGGAACATTATGCATGTAGGTATAATAAAAAATACCTATGATAATCAAACAAAAACTTCACCTCACGACCCCCAGTCATAAAATTAAAATCGTTCGCGGACCATACCATAGGCATCTGCAGACCACTAATGGTCCGCGGACCACTGGTTGGGAACCAGTGGACTATAAAAACCTTATATATTGTTTTTAGATTGATATCGCGACGCGCCCACTATCAAAACATTTACAATTTACATCACTGCCGACCTCGGGTCAAGACTTTGCACTGTATCTCTCATGATGTAACAAAACAAATTAATTTAAGAAAATATACTACATACGTATGTATGTACTTACATTGCGTTATAGCTCCATTGTGATCTAATTTTGTTCTTCGAGACTATTATTTTAATATTTTATCAATCAGCGTTCACGCTGTATCCCGCACACATCTGGGTAGGCAGATGGAACCTAGTGTTAAGACACTCCGTTCCCCACTTTCCGCCGAGTTCTGATGGCATTGCGTGTTGAGTGGCGGAACTCAACACCGCGCTTTACCTTAAAACCAGAGCGAAGAAATTAAAATATCAAAGTAAATAAATATTTATTTCCTAGAGTGGGGATCGAACCCACAACCAGTCGATTTTACAGTGACACTTAGTGCCCCTGCGCCACGACTAGGCGCATTAAATCCATATTATATAAACCGAACTATTTATATAGTTATATATATTATTTGAAAATATTAGCAATAAACCAAACTTATGAAAGCTTATCTTATTGTACCTATTTTATTCTTTTTTTTTAAATCTGAGTGTAATTAAAATCAACGTCATTTTAGAAAGACACGCCCCATATTTAACAACATAATCCGATTTATTTATTATATTATACTTTGCTATTTTTTGTAGCTTAAGTACCATGTTCTATTCAAAAAATTCCAACTGTATAAACAAAAAAAAACAACAGAATTTAACTGATTTATCAACACGGTATTTAAATGAGGACATCTTTTAAATGTTATCTTATTCTTCAAGTATTTATAATTTATCATAATTAATTCACATTAATAGAAAAGACGAAAAAATATGTACAAATTCTTAAAAACCTATAGCTTTTAGAATTCTCTTTAAATCGCGTTTGATTTATAATCAGTAATTAAGAGATAGGTAATCCATTTTTTTAGCCTTTCTGATTTCTTTAATTTTAATAGCATCTCCATTAGAGTAATTTACCTTTTTCTTTTTGTTTTAGAATAAAAATAAATCTTTTAACTACTTTTGTGCAAAATAAATGGCTATTATTATTGTTTAATTATATAATTATAATGAAATAAAAATATGAAAAATATTTTCTGTATTTTTATTTAATGTCTTAGTAATATGGACCAAATATACAGAATATGTTATTTAGAAAAACCTCTCATAATTTACAAATGACAAATGGCAATAAGCATTCAGCCAATGAAAATATCTTAATTTTTTGCACTCATATAAAAATATATGATAAATATCAAAATGCATTTAAAACTAATTGTTTTAGTATATTATACCAAACAAGGCCCCTTACAATCTTTTTAATAACATTTCATTGCAACAAAATTTAAGTTTTTTTTTTTGCTTTAATAAACTATGTAATAATAAACTTATACATAAATAAAAGAAAAAGCTGCAATGTATAAGTTTAATTCTTTAAATTTCATATTAAACATGTTTTGCAAATATATAAAAAAATATTGTCTTCCAAATGTTTCCATTTTATTTCATTTCAAGTATCAAATATATATATATTTTATTTCAAGACAAAGAAAACATTTTTTAACAACTTATATTGACTAAATATATAAATGCTTGATTGTATACACTTGCTACAATATGGCAGGTTCTAACACACTACATATAACATCTATGTCATGAAATTTAGTACTAAAATATAAAAAAGGAGCTTCATGTTTTCTTTTATATTATATAAAATAATTTTAAGTGGGCATCAAACCCACAACTACTTTGCTTACAGTCAGACACTGGGTCTACACCAGCCTTGGTGTATTAAAATATAATTTTATAAAATGTCTTTTAAGAAACATGTTTTATTTTTATGCATTGACATATATACGGATTAGAGAACATCACTAGTCTTATATTAACTTAATGAGATTATTGCTAAAACTAAATTATTGGTTTCCAACAAGCAATTAAACCATAGATGCAAATACAGCAATATCCATTTTTTTTAAGTAACCAGTACTATTTAATATATATTTTTGCATAATTCATTTTTTCTATAGCTTCACACTGTATCACACACAGTGTGGGATTGAATTACAGTTAAAGTTCAAAAATATTTAATCAAAAGTTACTGGAATTATGAGAACATATTTTATTTAAGTTTTGAAATATTAAATTGAATAGAGATTGCTTTATTTGCTTCTATATAATTAAATTTTAAATCTCTGAGCTTAGGAAAAAGCCAAAATATATATATTCAAAAAAAATATTCAATTAAATGATGATGTTGGAGACCTTATGCTAGTTAAAATAAAAAGAAAAATTAAACTAATATGGAACATTGGAGAATAGGTATGAAACAGATTCTCCATTATGAGTGCGCCTAACAGCCTCAGCTAGCATCATTGAGACATCAATACATTGAATTTTAGGACACTCCTGCATGTGCCTTTCTTGAGGTATTGTATTAGTCACAACAACAGCTTCTAAGCAGGCATTGTTAATTCTAGCGATGGCCGGGCCAGAAAAAATACCATGTGTTAGAATAGCATAGACTTTAGTTGCTCCTGCTTCAATTAGCTTTTCAGCAGCATGACATATAGTTCCACAAGTGTCTGCCATGTCGTCAACAAGGATAGCTGTCCTGTCTTTAACATCTCCAACTAACACCATAGATGCAACTTCATTAGCCTTCTTTCTCTCTTTGTGAATAAGTGCAAATTCTACATTCAGGCGATCAGCAATAGATGTTACCCTCTTAGCACCACCAGCATCCGGTGACACTACAATACTAGTTTTCCAGTCAGGTATATTCTCTTTAATCCATTTTAAGACAGCTGGTTCCGCAAACAGATTATCCACGGGGATGTCAAAGAAACCCTGGATCTGCGACGCGTGAAGGTCCATGGTTATTATATGATCAGCTCCAGAAACAGATAAAATATTAGCAACAAGTTTAGCAGTGATGGGCGCTCTGCTTTTATCTTTTTTGTCCTGTCTTGCATACGGGAAACACGGGATGACAGCGGTAACACGAGACGCTGAGGCTATTTTACAAGCGTTGATCATAATAAGTAATTCCATTAGGTTGTCATTAAT
Organism: Heliconius erato x Heliconius himera; assembly: GCA_013421005.1. NCBI lineage: Eukaryota > Metazoa > Arthropoda > Insecta > Lepidoptera > Nymphalidae > Heliconius > Heliconius erato x Heliconius himera. The sequence continues at coordinate 8,339 of JAATLQ010031588.1, forward strand.
TTCACCACTACCACTTTGAACGATGTAAACATCTTCGCCGCGGACGGATTCTCCGATTTCAACGCACGTTTCCATGTTGCTAAATTTCTTGGTTACCACTTTGCCGAGATCAATTCCGAGTCGGTCCACGATCTTTTGAGCCAGATCAGGATGGGAGCTGCCACTGAAAACTTTAATGTTAGGCATCCTGGCAGGTAACGGTGAAGCGAGGTGATCTAATTTATTCACTACTTCTTCGAGAATAATAGTTGATTTCATCAGCACCGGACTAAATTGATCTCCGATCCGTCGTTCCTAAATGTAGTTGGTAATGAAGTTACGAACTATTCGTGACCTCTTAACTAATGATAAGAAGTACCTATAGCTAGTTGCAACGTGGGGACTCTTGTCGAGCCGCTTATACGCCGCAATTTACGCGCCCGTCGCCTCGCACGCACGTTTTTATATTTTATTGAATGAATTGTCAAGCGAAAGACAGAGCAGGCACTTGGTGTAGCCAATTTATCACTTTTGCCAATTTAACACAATTTGTGTTACGTAAAAAAATATTTACCTAACATATACGGTTCAATGGTAATGTGTATGTTATGTATTTTTGTGTTTTATAAACTATTTACATTTATATATAATAGTAATATATAAATTTTAAATTTAAAACAAATACCGAAATTAGACGATTTAATATAAAGTTGTATGTAGATAAATACGTAAAATTGCAACGGTATTTATTTAGTAAGATATGTATAATCACTGATATTAAATAATATTTATTTAATAAGTTGATGTTTCATTATCTACTAAGTATTATTTTATAAATTATTTTGATGACCGATTTCGAAGATGCTGTAAATAAATAGAAAACAAAAATAAAATAAAATAAATAATTTTATTTTAATTTATTGTAAGTTATTTATGTTATGTATTTTATTATTTTACTTTAGTTTAATTTGATATTTACCAAAACTTAAATTAGTATAATAATATATGTCATTTGTTATATGTTTTGCCGCTAACGTCAAATGTCAACATTGTTGGCGCACAAATGTTAAATTTATTTTGCTTTTTTCGATATAATTTAATTACTTACACAAATCCCAAAGTATGTTGTATTATATATGTTTATAAATAAATTGTTAATTAAGTATTGCTTATGTGTTCAATATTTAATACATGCTTTACGGCAAGCAACAGGTGTTAGACATGGTGTTTTTTATATTATATCTTTAATATGGCTGAAAATAAAGGAAAAAAACAGTCTTCAAAGTTGAAATTGCATAGGTGCTTAGAATGGCTGCAGATCCAAAACGATCCAGAAAAAAAATCCTTGGAAAACCAAGATGATAAGAATTTTGTTATTGAAAGCAAAACATATAGCAAAAAAATTAAATTAGAGCTAGATGACACAGCTACTGTACCTGCAGGTGTCGATGAGCCTGCTATTGAACCTAGGGCCGTGGTAAATAAAGATATATTGTTATATATAACAAAATTTTAAATTATATTACAAACATATGTTAACATCTTTTTGTATTGCAGCCTTTACGTCGTTTACGAAAAGAAAATTTATGTATGCAATGTGAGTGGCAGTTTTGCAAAGTATATTTTTCAAACTATGAAAACTTTCAGAAACATATTGCAAAGCATGTATCAGATCTGCATGTGACTGAGAGTAAAGGAGGAGGTAAGTGTATATTATTAAAACAAAATCATGATTTTCAGAGTGTAAATTACTCTCTGTGTGGACAAATGAGGTATTTTAATTTTTATGACTGGTAACAAGACAAAGAGATGTATTGAATTCTGCAACTTTATATTCAATGTCTTGATATTTGTACAGTGAGCAGGGAAAATGTAATAGCACTATATTCCAGACCAACTGGCCTAGTTGTAGCGCAGGGGCACTAAGTGTGACTGTATACTGACTGGTTGTGGGTTTGATGCCCACTCGAGGAGATGAAATATTTACTTAAATTGATAATTCCATTTCTTCGCTCTGGTGTCGAGGCTAAGAGTGGCGTTGAGTTCTGCCATTCAACACCCAATGCCTCCAGTATTCAGCAGAAAGTGTGGAACGGAATGTCTTAACACTAGGTTCCCTCTGCCTACCCTGCTACGTGCAGGATACAGTGTGAAGCTGATTTGATTTATTTTACTATATTTCATTTGCTCCTCTTCTATGTAGGGGTATAGTGTAAAACTAAATAGAAATATTAAATTAATTATTTATTTCAGTTCAATATATATGCCTGTGGGATGTATGTGGCCATAGTACTTCTGATTTTCCTGAAATGGTCCGCCATATTAATTACCATGCATACCATGCTAAGCTTTTGGCTATAGGCTTCAATGGCCGAGCCACTTTGAAATTAAAAAGATGTTTAAAGGATTCCAGTAGAAGAAATATTTTGCCACTCTTAAGAAGTGAACATTGTTGTATGTGGGTCGGCTGCTCTGCTACATTTAATGCTATTCAGGTAATGTCTGTAATGTTATATTATTTTATATTTTTTTCATTTTTAAAACGTCATTGTACACTTAGAATAAAAATATTTTTAAAAATATATAATATATTGATGTAGCAGGTTTGAAACTCCTATTTATTTGGTAACTACTGTAAATAATATGCTTCTTATACCTTATTTATGTTGATAGAGTTTTTTAAAAGTATGCTATTAAAATGATTCATAAAAGTTACAGGATTTGAACCCAAATACTCTTAGATAACTACTGTAAACCTAATAAGGCTTGTAAAATTAATTGCCTATTAATAGTTTAAATGGATAGAATACTTGAGAGCATACTATAGCTGCTTAAGTAGTTTGTAGAAGCTTGATATGTCTTATCTTATTTATTAATAATGTTAATTATTATTTGACTTAATATTAAATAAATACAGCATTCTTTCTTGCTAAATGATAATTCTAAACAATTAACTTTGGGTAGGATAAATTTATAAAAACGTAGTGCCCACATTATGTGCCGTGTGATCCCGGCCTAGAATAGGATCATCCTGGTACTGGTGGTGTCGTAAGAGGCGACTAAAGTACGTGTGGTAGAGTCACGTCGCCAGCAATAGCAACACGCATGGGCAGATTCGACCGGATCATTACCACCCCCGGCATTTAAAACCGGCGTGAAGTAGTGGCTTTATGCCACTGCGTTGCGTATCAGGTAATACCAGACTCCGGCGCCTAACCTACCTTACAGGCAGGCAACGCATCTGCAGCTCCTCT
>JAATLQ010031589.1:0-11582 GCA_013421005.1 Heliconius erato x Heliconius himera
AACATTATTTACATTTATCAATCATAAACTCACCTGAAAAGAGAAACAACATTTAAAGCTATTATTTCACCAGTTCGTATTAATTAAATTAAATAATAAAATATATTATTCTTTCTTGTTTTTAAGAGACGTCAATGTCATAGCTGAACGAAGTATTTACTCACTTCGTTTACATATATATATATATATATATATATATATATATATATATATATATATATATATATATATATATATATCTATTAGATACACATATGTGTTTTTGTTCTCGTTACGGCTTTATACATATATATAATTTAGGCCTTGTTTTAAGACACTCCGTCCTCTCTATCCGCTGAATTTTCGAGACATAATGTGTTGTGTGACAGAACTCAACGCCGTACTTTGCCTTGCTACCAGAGCGGAAGTGGAAATATTAATAAATAATAATTCATTCCTCCGAGTGAGAATCGAACCCACAACCGCATTTACAAACACGCTTACCACTGCGCCACGACAGCCAAAATGGACAAAATATTAGCATATTATACCTCCACTAACAGCCAGATTGTTAGAAAGGTAAATAAAAATGGGTAATATATACAGTGACTCCCTCAGGCCTCCGGTAGCTGTCGATAAATCTAAATATTCATCGGAGGCCCTCCGAGCGCATTCATTAAGCCCTCTCGCCCAGTGTTGGTACTGACTGTGAGACTACTTGCTATTAAAGGTTCCAGTAAATAGAGGGCGTGGAGAGAGACTGTCATGGCACAGTGGCACAGCGAGACTGTAAGCGGTGGTTGTGGGTTTGATCGCGACTTAGAGACATAAGTGGTTTTCGTTTTTCTATTTGGGTAAGACAAAGCCCGCCTTTGAGTTTCGCAACTCAAATTGTCTTTGATTTTGAGATGCCGTGCCACAACTCGGCGTCGGCAGGCTACAGCCTCATATTTATCATTTGAAATATTTCTTTAACATTTTATTTTTTATTTATTAAAAATGCAATGTTTTTTTAATTTATAAAAGCGTTTATAGATAAAAAAAAAGTTCTCTCTGCCTACCCTGCTGTATGCGAGATACAGCGTGAAGCTGATTTTTTTTTATAGATAAAAAAATAAACATTAATTGATTAACTTAGAAAAATCTCTAATCTAGGAAAGGAATCTCTTAAAGCCGCTCGATAGCTCTCATCTCATCTCATCTCAACATTTACATCTCAAGCAGATCTGTATTCCGATCTCCCACCGTCCGACCTCCGTCATATTAATGAAAGTAATTGAGACAAAATACGCACGTAGCGTTCGTGGGAGAACTAATAAGGTAATGTACAATACAAGAATTTACACGAATGACCTAGTTGCTGTTGATGATGTAAGAGGTATTTTATACTACCTCACTAAATAGATCCCTATTGTAATTTATGTATGTAATTGATTTAGGAAAGTTAATTTAGTTAAACAGTCGTGATAGTACGGTCGTGCGTGTTGTGGATTCGATTCTCGCTCGGGGAAATGATATATTTATTATTTTCATGTTCTCATTTCGTTCCGTTTAGTTTTCGAGATATTGCGTGTGGAGTGACGGAACTTAGCAGAGAGAAGAAATTAAAATTAATTAATTCTCCCGCGTGGGAATCGAACCTACAACCGAGACTCACAGATGCTGTGCCGCTAACTATGTGCGCCACGACAGCCTCCAAATATAAATTTATATATGAAATTTTGTAATATAACAATGTATATGTATATCTTATATTGAAGATTAGGGAAGACGAAGACAAAGTACGGCTTAGCGTCACTTATAAAAGTATTAATAAACAAGATGCAAACATCGACATGATTAATTAAGATACGAAGCTTATATTGAACCATCTTAGCGCAGTTGGTCGTGGGTTCTATTCCAGATGAGGGGGTAATATTTACTGTTGAGTATCATTGATTCTTAACTCACTAAAACTAATAATATTCAAGTACAAAGTGAATAGACTGGTATTCTACTGTCTTCCATTGATTAAAAACTATTTTGATGAAAAGGTTCCAAGAAACTTGTTATCTTGCCATACTTACATTTTGTATTGAACTGGACGCAATGTTTGCTTCTAACACGCATGTCTAAGAACAAGAAAATATTTTCTCAGAGCTGAAATCGAACTCACAACCATTACGTTTATAGTCAAACCCTGTTCTAATGCGCCACAATGGCCTGAACCATTACTAAATATATATTTATATTTTATGAATATGATTATCAAATGTGAATATGATTATCAAATGTGATTAATTTTGACCATTCAACACGCATAATTCGGCGGAGAATAGTAAACTGAAGTGTCTTAATGGAAACGAAGTGTACACTAGGTTCCCAAGTTCCCTCCATCTACCCTGCTATGTGTGGGATGCAGTGTTTCACTATATAATTTACCAAATACATATTTTTATATTTGTAGATTTATACGCTATCTCGCATATAGTAAGGTATGCAGAGGAAACTCGCAACGTAACACCGTAATATTGGATATTTGAAAATAATGTTTATTATCAAATATCTAACATTTCTAAGACATTAGCGGAACTCAACGCCGAAAAACATTAATACTAATATATAACATCCACACAGGCATGTCTATATAAAGTTCGTTCAGTACCAGCAAGTAGTATGTTATGCAGGTCTCGTAACGCGAGGGCTGACGAGATAACCAACCCTTCACACTCCATATATTCCCTATAAGTACATATACTTGTTCCCTTTCTTTTACCTCTCGTTTGGTAACTTTGGGTCTTTTTGTTACTTTTGTTTGATTTGTCAAAATAATGTAAACAGTGGGTTTTATTTATATATTCTTTGAAATTTTGTTTAATAATGATTATTTGAATCCAGTGGTGATGGATGGGTGTGCGACTGTAAACGTGACAGGTTGTAGGTTCCATTCCCGCTTGAGAAAATAAAATACTCTATAATTACATAAGGCAGAAAACGGGGAACAGAAGTGTCTTAATAAGAATGAAGTGTCTTAACTTTAGGTTTCCTCTGCCTACCTTGCTATGTGCGGAGATGTGTGAAGCTAAAAAAAAGGAATATTTAAAAAGCCAACTAAACTAAGTTTAACTTTGAAATACCTATGTAGATCCACATTATAGTATAACAAAATTAATTGACAAAAAGACAAAATTTTACCAATTCACAAACACCAAACCCAATTTAGAACAACTTTCACAAAAATTTCACACAAAATTGAAACATTGTATATAATTTAACTTCAAAACTTCAAAAGCTCAATATTTCATAAAATACGTCGATAAAACTGAAAATTGAAATATATTCAAAGCTAAACCAAAAGCAAACAATTTTTATGCAGAGTGCGCTTTTGGGAATATTTAGGTGAATCGCGTTAGAAGCTCGCGGAGCGGGCACCTGACGTGTACCTCGTATTATAGAACGTATTTTAGCTCAAATATAGGATTAGAGATACCTCAAATATATATTTTTGTGAAAACTTGATACGATATTCTGTGGATTTAGATTCTTTTTTTTTAACTTTACGCTGTTTCCCGATTGTTACAAGAGTGAAAAAATGAAAATATTTCATTTCCTCGAGTTAGAATCGAACCTACAACCTGTCGAGTTTATAGTCGCACGCTTGTGCCATTGCATCACTACTGGCCTTATTGATCTTTTATGGTTACATTCGTTGACTTTGGGGAGCAGTAGATTCAATCGGTTAAGCCGTTTCTGAGATTAACGAGACACCGTTACAAAAAAATCGGACAAACCGGAAACAAATAAACATTTTTTTGGGTTTTATTACATTAATAAATGCCTCAAATGATAGATTTTCTCAAATATCTTCCATGTACAGACACTGATATATTATAGGTTAATTACATGTATAGATAAACTATGTCTATGGTCCACTGAAGCACAGATAAAATCAAGAATCAAGAAGCGAGAAGGTATAGTACAAATAAAGAAAAAAAATAAAAAACGAAAATTTAAATTTTTTTAGGGACAAAAACTTACTACAAATTTAGTTCTTATCATACACAATAAGAGCGTGGCGTATGCCACTCAACACTCAATGCCTCCAGAATTCGGCGAAAAATGGGTAATGGTGTGTCTTAACACTAGATAAAGTGTGAAATTTAAGAAAATCATTTATATTTATTGTATTATAAAAAAAAAATATGTTACTTAACCAGGTTTCATCAGCTTTACTTTAATCCTTCACCTATAAGGCCTCAGCCGGTTAGTTGCGATCGTGTAGAGTCTACACTGTAGACATTAACGTTAGGTGATATCGAAATTGTTATTTGATAGTAATTGTATACACATTTAGACAAGATACTTCCAAAAATAATATAACCTACTATAATGGTCCGCACCTTTTTTGTTTGGCCTTTTTTTCAGCTTCACGCAGTATCCCGCATGTAGCAGGGTAGGCAGAGGGAGCCTAGTAGTAAGACAACGCCGATTTTTGCCTCGACACCAGAGTGAAGAAATAACAATATTAAGTATGTCACAACCACGAATGGGAGTCGAACCCACAATTTGTCGTGTTACAATACAGTCGCACGCCTATAACTTTGCATCCATAGTCCTCACCAGATAACGGCTGGCCTCATTTATTAACTTTATATAACATATTATAAAAGTCTACAACTTTTTCATCATGGACTTCAAGATATAAAATATAAAATCTCCCTTGGACTCTCCTACTCTTTCTAATTTACCACTCAACACACAATGCCCCCAGAAATCGGCAGAAAGTAGGGAGCGGAGTGTCTTAACACTAGGCTCCCTCTGCCTACCCTACTCCATGTGGGATATAGCTAAAGCTTAATAAAATAAACATTTCATTTTCTCGAATCGCATCACTCTGCCCGCGTTTACGCAGTTGCAAGCTTGTGCCCGCTTATGTCCTGAAAATTGGACACTAGGTGCCCTCTGGCACTACACTATGGGGGAAAAACCGTAAAGCTGCTATAAAAATACATTCAAAATAAATAAATAAAACGTTTTCATTTAAAAAAAAAACAAAATATGCAAAAGCACAAAGCGCCTTAATTACCTCCAAATATTATATTTCGACAAGAGATACAATTTACGAAGGATATTCTGTATTAAGAAATATGCTTGTGAATATATTTAAACGTAGCCAGTCTAGGTGCAGCGTGTAGCTGTAAACATAATGACTGTGGGTTCGAAGTTTGAAGGAGTGTCTTGACACTGTGTTTTCTCTGCCTATTCTGTTATATAGTATCCCATGTGATATTAAAAGAAACAAATGAAAAAAATACAAAAACACTTTTAAAATGGTGTATTCTTTTTTTCATTTATTTATTAATACTAATAAGTTCTTTGATTTTCACGATTATTCACATTTTAAATGAAAATATTTTAACCGGATTAACCGCGTATATTTAGTATTTTTATACATTTTTGAAAACTCGACGTTTCGAATGAAATAGGGGTTGAAAGTTTGTATGGATTTTTTTTTAATCTGTACCGATTTTTATAAAATTTGAAATTCAGACTCTTAAAAATATTTCATTGAACAAGTATTTCATGGTTTTTAAGAATTCACCCCCTAAGGGTTCAAATAAGGGGTTGAAAGTTTATATGGAAAAATCTTTAAATTTCCACCGATTTTTATAAAAATTTAAATTCAGACTGTTAAAAATATTTTATTGAACACGTGTTTCGTGGTTTTTTTAGAATTCACTCCCTAAAGGTTCAAATAAGGGGTTGAAAGTTTATATGGAAAAATCTCTAAATCGCCACCGATTTTTATAAAAAATTAAATTCAGACTGTTAAAAATATTTTATTGAACACGTGTTTCGTGGTTTTTTTAGAATTCACCCCTAAACGTGAAAATAAGCGGGCGAAGCTGCGCGTACCCACTAGTATAAGTATATAAGTTATAAATTATATTATTGTTTATATACACAAAAATATATATTAAGTCGGTATCATTTTATACAATCGAGGTGAAATATTGGGCAGAGTAAACGAGGAGATCTAATTAGTAGTATTCGGCTCTCTTTGATCCGCCGCCGCGACTCCGACGGTGCCTTCAAACGACTGGGAGTAATTGATCTAACAAGCCATTCATTTATATAATTATAGAAAACTATTTTATATATACAACAATATTTTATATATTGTTTATTTTAAATAATTATTATTCATTAATATTTTCGTATCTTCGCTTCGGCATCAAGGCGTTGAGTTGAGTTAAGATCGGAAGTTCCTTAACATTAGTTTCTCAGGTTCCTTCTGCCTATCCTGTTGTGTGCTACGAGATACAACATAAAGCTAAAAAGAATAATAAAAAAAACAGCTTAATTAATGCATTTTCGCAAAAGAGAGTAAGCAGAGAGAAGTGTTAAGATACTCCGTTTCCCATCTAAATTTGAGACATTACGCGTTGAATGGCGACACACAACAACGCGCTTAGTCGTGTCAAACGCTATAATAAATAAAATAAGACCTTTCACGGGTTTGAATCGAACACAAACATCTCGTTTACAGTCAGACAAGATCAAAATACAAAAATTAAATATAAGTAAGGTGTCCAAAGGTGTCAGAGTGATCGTAATCTCCAAATCTCTTTAACGTCCTCGCTCTTTACAGAGTACTGTTATCAGTACTCTGTCTCTATTCCGTTGAAAGGCGATGGGAATTACAGGGTATAGCACCTTCAGCTTTACCTTTTAATATCTAATGGAATATATATTTTTGAAACATCTTTTAGTAAACTGGGGATCTAAGATATCAAAAATAAGTTGTAAGTTGTAATAAATAAAGTTTTTATTAATTTTTCCACTAATGGGTAAAAGTTTGAATCTATTTATTTGGGGCGCAGAGGTGGAAGCGTGCGAATGTATATATACGCGACAAGTTGTGGGTTCGACTCTCACTAGAATAAATGAAATGTATAATATTTTTAATTTCTCGCTTCTCTAGTAATGAAGCAATCACGGCGTTGAGTTCCGCCAATCAACATGCATTGTTTTCAAAATTCGGCGAAAAATGGAACGGGGGGAAAAATGAAATGGGAAACGGAAGTGTCTTGATGGGAACGGAGTGTCCTACCCTGCTATGTGGAAATTACAGAATGAAAATAAAACTAAAATAAACATATGTATTGGTACGTATATTTTTATGACGACGTGACATTCGGAGGCGACCGCGGCGGGGGGTCAGTAACGACTTCCGCTTCCGCCGAGGGCACCGTATATATAACGAAAGCTCACTGTGAAGCACAATGATGTTTCCATCTCACTCTAACACCATACAAATGTATACATTTGTCTCGCTCTAACATGATTACAATATTAGGCAAAGCTATAAAAGTTGCATAGAGATATATCCGGTGGAGGATGAGTGTTGAATTTCATGGATTTGTTAAAAGGAATATCTTTTTAACGTGCTTTTATATCATTTTTTGGTTATTTTTAAATTTAGAGGTAGAAAAATGTGCGTTTGTTGTAGGTTTTCGCGGTATTTTGCATATAGCAGGGTAGGTAGAGGGAATCTAGTATTAAGACATTTCGTTCCCTACGCACAGTAAAATTTTCGAAGCATTGCGTGCTGAGTGATGGCACTCTACGCCGTGCTTAGTCAAGTTAGCAGAGCGGAAAGGAAAATCAGAAAAAAATGCCAAAGGAAATGGAATTTATTCCTCTGAGTTCGAATCGTAGCATTTACTGTTAGACACAGTGCCGAAGGCCTTGCGTAAAACTATATTTTAAAAGGCAGCTATCTATATATGTTCTTCATAGTAAAACTACCTTCTGAGCCGGTGATAGGTTTCTCTATTACTTACCATGTCAGATTAAAATATTTCTTTCCTCCGAGTTGGAATCGAAGCCGCAACCCTCGCATTTACAGTCGCCTGTATGCACTTTGCCCCATAATGGCCGTAAACTTTTTACTTTTATATTTTATTTGTTATTAAATTAAAATAGGCCCTGACAAAGTGAATGTACCTAAAATTATGAATGTAACGGTTGTGGGTTCGATTCCCGCTCAAGCTAGTCAATTATTATTGTAATTTCCTCGCTCCGAATTCCGCAGCTTAACACACAATATCTCGGAGCACAGAGTGTCTTAACACTAAATTTCCTCCGACTACCCTACAAATATATATATACGTGTAACGAAAGGTTTGTAGCATCGAAACGTAAACAAAGATGGTGTTGTGCTCGTTTTTATAGCCACGGGCTAGAGCTGATGGAACCATAAAAATGTAAGGGGATGACGACGGAATGATTCGCTGTACTGCGATACGGATCACAGATTTATAAAGTTGTCACAATAATACATACTTATATATATGTACGTGGACAAAAATGGTACTCACAAATTTGAATTATGATTTAATTGACATTAAAATAACTATAACATTGGGCAGTAAGTAGGGGAAAGACTTCTCTCTGTGTATCATGCGATGGAGGAAAAAGCGTGAATCAGGTTTTTTTTAGTATGGGAAACTGGAATTAATGTGTTTACGTGGATTACGCAAAAGGAACCTAGTGTTAAGATAATCATTTCTCCTTTTCTGACCAATTGAATGACGGAACTCAACCGCGTTGTGTCTACTATAGCAAGGCACAAGTGAATTATAAACAAAATAAAAAACTCGACTTCATAAACTAAATTCTTATATCCAGTAACATTCGCACCGTCAAGACAAATGCAACGATGTATCATCTAATAGAATCAATTCACTGGCTTAGCACTAAGAAGGCCAGGCCAGAGGCCAGTAGTGGCGCAGCGTAAAATCGACTGGTTTTGGGTTCGATCCCCACTCGAGGAGATGAAATATTTATTTACATTTACATTTCCATTTTTTCGCTCTGGTGTCGAGGCTAAGCGCGGCGTTGAGTTCTGCCACTCAACATACAATGCCTCCAGAATTCGACAGCTGCTGAAGCTGAAAAAAGTAAGAAAGCATTAAGAAGGGAACAACGAACAGACAGAACATATACATACATCTACGATAAAACTCTCCTTTTGGGCTTCGTCGGATAATAATAAAAATAATTTAAGTATAATCATTCTCCGAGCAGGAATCGAACTCATGACTACCTCGTATCAACAACTTCGCATCATCAAATACTATCAATATAAACTAAAGGCATTAGCTGTATTAAATAGTGAACCACTGGCTATTTAGATATCAATAATTAATCAACCCAAACGTTCCTTTGACCAATTTCATAGTAACTTTCGTAAGATGATAAGATTAGGTAGCTTCATCTATATTTATTGTATATCTTTACATAGTAAGAGGTCGTCGTGGCGCAGTATTTGATTGTACGAGTACTTGCGATAGTCGTGGATTCCACACCTTCTTTGGGAAATCTATACTAATAAATATTATAAAATTGAGGAGTTTGTTTGCGTGAACGCGCTAATCTCGGAAACTATTAGTTCCATTGTAAGAGTATTTTTATGTTAGATAGTCGATTTATAGAAGGCTATAATAGGCTATATTACATGTGAATCCTTCCGATGTAACTCTTTGCAACTGCGGTCATAGTTACTTTGGGCACTTAAAACGATTCCTGCGTAATTTACCACGAGGATGAAGTCATAGGTAGAGGGTAGTTTGTTAGCATCACGTTGGGGACCCCAGGTAACCTAGTGTTAAGACATTCTGTTCTCATTAACATACTTCTACTCCCCACTTTTCGCCGCTTAACATCGTTGCCAGAGCAAGGTAATAAAAAAATAAGTATTTAATTTTCTCGAGTGAGAATCGAACCCACAACCTGTTACGTCACAAACTATCGCATACCTGTGTTTCTGGTAAAGGCTAGTGATTATAGATAAATAATTTTAAATTCTCCGCTCTGCTCTGCTTACTTCACAGTATCACGTTGCATTCCGCCGTTATCATAAAATTGGACGAAACGGAGAGAACGGAGTGTTTTGACATTAAGTTATCTCTATCTATAGCAGATGCAGATTGCCCAATTTCCGGGACAAAGCATGTTGATTGGCGGAACTCAACGCTGCGTCAATGTCAAATTAAACCTCCTATTATAAAATTATTTTCAATATACATAAATTAAACAAATATATTTCTTACTTTATTTACATTTTCAGTAATACTTCACTCCAATGCTAACTTAAATTTTATTCGTTCACATTTATTCGCAGATTACAAACTTGATGCAAAAATATGAGTTTTATCGCATTTCCAAGCGACGACAATCATCGCGAAGCATTCGAGTGCAGTCGTAAATCAATAGCGGGATAAAATTTTAATTGTAAAAAATGCTTTACGCTGTATCCCGCACAAAGCCGCCGAGGGAACCTGTGGGTACCTAGTGTAAACACTCCCCATTCGGACTTTGGTTGAGATTGAGCGGTGGGACTCTACGCTGTCCTTTCCCTCGTTACTAGAGCAAGGAAATGAAAATTTAAATATTTCATTCCCCCCGTAGGATTGAACCCATAACCGTCGCGTTTACTGTTACTTGCTTGGCCCTAATGCCCTTGCGACACGATGGCCTCAAATTTATAATGTACGTACAATTTAATTGTGGTTTAGATTCCCAGCATTTAGGTACATTAGATAGATAGATAGACCTAATCCTTTGTTTTCTTTTTTAGCTTCACGCTGTATCCCGCATTGTACAGGGTTGGCACGCAGTTCAAAAAAGTGGCGGAACTTAACGACGCACTTTGTTTTGTTACCACAGTGAGGAATAATTTATTTATAATCTGAATTGAAATTGAGTCTGCATTGTTTTTTAGTTTCACGCTGTATCCCGCATTGTACAGGGTAGGCACGCAGTTCAAAAATGTGGCGGAACTTAACGACGTACTTTGTTTTGTGCCCACAGCGAGGAATAATTTATTAATTTGAATGGAAATTGAACCCGCAACTATCACACCACGTTTACACTTACACGCTGCGCCGACAGCCTCGATTGAAGTTAATCTGTTTTAATATTACTGCGTTCATCACTTTTCATCCAATTTTAATAAAGTTGTTTTTACTTTTAAATTGAGTTTTCATTTTTATTATTTTAGTAGTTTTTTAACCCTTCATGGCTCAGTGGTACAAGTGTGCGACTGTAAGCCCGACGGTTTTGGTTTCGATTTTCTTTCCGGGGAATGAAATATTTGGTATTTTCATTTCCTCGCACTAGTTACGAGGAAAACGCAGAGTTGAGTTCCATCACTCAAGAAGCATTGCCCCGATTCGGTGAAAACTTGGATACAGGTATCTTAATGGGGACAGTGTCTTAACACTAGGTTTCCAGATTTCTTTTATCTATTTTGCTATATGCAGGATACAATGTAAAAGAGAAATATATTATTATGAGATAGGATATTTTAACAGGTGCTTATAGCATCTGACAGCGCAGCGGCTATCGGTGCGGATTTAGTAGTCGCGACCCGAGTTCAAATCTGTCTTTGAGCACACTAATTTTTATTTTATTTTGATATCAATTATTAATATTTTATTTGAATCATATGTGTAACGTGTGGGTAGTAGGATCCCTTAAACGGAGTTCAACGGAGTTGGACGTGTGTCGGTTTTGTAGCAATAAATGTTAAAATGACCGCTCGTAACTGATATAAT
>JAATLQ010031591.1:0-11585 GCA_013421005.1 Heliconius erato x Heliconius himera
GCGGAGAGTGCGGAGAGTTGGGAGAGTGGGGAGAGTGGGGAGAGTGGGGAGAGTGGGGAGAGTTGGGAGAGTTGGGAGAGTGCGGAGAGTTGGGAGAGTTGGGAGAGTGCGGAGAGTTGGGAGAGTGCGGAGAGTTGGGAGAGTGCGGAGAGTTGGGAGAGTCGGGAGAGTCGGGAGATATCGCAGCGCACGCGATGATAAAATTTTTTAGATCAATTTCTTCACACCTTGGGTTACATTATTGCATTTTTCTTAGGGATCCCTATTTTTTTTTGAAAATGTAATATAGCCTATGTGGGACGGTGAAGATGCAGCTTTCTAATAGCAAAAGAATTTTTGAAATTGGTCCGGTAGTTGTCGTGTGAAAACAATACAAACATACATACATACATACAAAAATACAAATCTTACCTCTTTATAATATTAGTATAGACTAGAGGGCGCGCGCGGCTTCGCCCGCTTATTAGAAGTGAATTCTAAAAAAACCACGAAACACGTGTTCAATGAAATATTTTTAAGAGTCTGAATTTCAAATTTTATAAAAAACGGTACAGATTAAAAAAATTTTCCATACAAACTTTCAACCCCTATTTCATCCCTTTAGGGTTAAAATTTTTCAAATTCCCTTCTTAGTGGATGTCCAGAATATGAAAATAAATATCTGCCCAAATTTCACGTTTCTACCATCAGCGGTTACGGCTCTACGTGCGTCTTACCTCAGTCAGTCAGCACAAGTCCTTTTATATACAGGGTGGAAGTGTCAGCACCACATTAAATGAAACCACAGTTTTAACTACTCTATAAAAGCCTAATATAAATTAAAAAAAAATAATTCCCAAAAATGAAAAAGTTTTTTTTTCAAACAAAATAAATAATAAAATTGTCATTTAAAAAACAAAACGCCATTTATAAGGATGACGCACGCACACATAAACCTATCAAAGGAACACCGCCGCGCACGCCTCATTTCGAAATCGAGTCGTATGTATTGGCGATAAAGTTCAAAGTTGTTTAACCTTTAGTAGTATTTTTGTAGTAGTAAGTGTTTTGTAGTAGTATGTTATTGGGATCTATACGTAATCGCGTCACACGAAATACAGGTATGAATAAAAATCGTGAAATGAAAAAAAATCCTACGTCCAAACTGTTGAGGCATCTTGATTAATTTCTTTAGGTATAGGTTTGAAATATTTTACCCTATATGCTGTTTCCGTAAATGGAGCGCTGCCTCTTCCACCCTGTATATAGATATGTGGAAAAACTGAACTCTCTTAGGAATTAAATATCTAGAGATAATTATGTCTAGTTCTAAACCTAGTTTAATCCATACATATCAGGATAGGCAGAAGGAACCTGGGAACCCAATGTTAAGAAACTTCGCTCCCATAGAATACACTTCCGTTCCCCACTTTCCGCTGAATTCTATCTTGATATTAGAGCGAGAAAATGAAAAATAAATTACTTAATTTCCTCGAGTGGGAATCGAATCCACAACCAGTCGCGTTTACAATCGCACGCTCGTGCCCCTGGGTAACGACTGGAATCTCTGGTTCAGTAAAATACATTATACTAAAATAATATTGAATAAAAGTGGCAATATCCTATTTATTAAGGTGTTTTCTTCCCAAAACCTGCTGCTTACTTTGTTGACTTGCTTGCTGGTCAGGGCTACCATTTTGTAGTCACCTCTGTAAATCAAAATACAACGTACTAGGATAGCAGATGTAAATAAGAGTAGGTACTTACTCAACAGCAACAAATCAATACTTTCGCAGCTAAAGAAAATACAGCCTGAAGGGATGGTTGTGAATACAAACAAAAATATGCTTTATTACAAATGTGTACAACTTACTTTCATTTAAATTATGAACACATACGACTTTATGATTTGTGGCCGTACGCTGAAAAATATCAACAAGTATCGGCCATTTTCCAATTAATATACTGATTTGTATTTTTATACCGTAAGTTTGTTTGTATTTTTCGAATATATTGACTATATTATTTTTAAAGTCTTTAAAGTGTTATTCCACACTTAAGAAAAAATATACTTATTTTGAAAACATAAAAATTTTAACGTTAAGGCCCGAACCCGCGCCTCCTGGACAGCGACCAGGCGCTCTGACCACGTTCCATACGTTCTTTTGAGAACGGGTTCGAGTCCCACTACGTTCAAATTTTTTTAAGTTTTCTAAATAAGTATATAATTTTTTTATTATTTAACTTCACGCTGTACCCACATATGGCAGAATATTTATTTTTAAACATTTTTAAAGTGTTATTCCACACTTAGGAAAGAAAAATACATATTTAGAAAACGTATAAAAATTTGAAAATGAAAATATTTGTTAATAAATAATTAATGACACCAGCCGTGGCGCTGGGGCACAAATCAATCAATACCGTTTAAAGAATTTAAAAAGGATAGATCAGCGTTTAAAAAGTTTTGGATAGATAGAACTTTAGAAGAATAATGGTTACTCTTAGGATAAAATTAGTGTTTACGATTTATATTACTATTTAGGGGTAATGGTACAGGGGTTAGTATCAATAATTATGTAATATGTGGGGGTGAATTTTATATTAGAATTATAAAATTAAAAAAAATCAGCTTCACGCTGTATCCCGTACACCGCAGGGTAGGTAGAGGGAACCTAGTGTTAAGACACTCCGTTCCCCACTTTCTGCCGAATTCTGGAGGTATTAGGTGTTGAGTGGCAGAACTTAACGCCGCGCTTAGCCTCGACACCAGAGCGAAGAAATGGAAATATAAATTTAAGTAAATATTTCATCTCCTCGAGTGGGGATCGAACACACGACCAGTCGGTTTTTACGGTCACACTTCGTGCCCCTGCGCCACGACTAGCCTCATTTTGAATTTTTAATTAGAAGTATAAACTTATTACATTTGCTATCGTAGATGAGCAGTCGTTCATGAGAAATTTGAATAATTTGATAGAGCATCAAAGGACAACTGTATGAATACTTTAACAGGGTTTTTAAAGGGTTTACTGGAGAGATTGAGGTGAAAGTACGGGAGAGATTGAGCTATTACACTTATTCTTTTCTTCACTTATAATATCTTTCCATGTCTTAAATTATTTATCCATCTGTTCGGCACCAGAAGGTAGTTCTAGGCGAAGCTCATCGGAATTTGAAACTGAAATCAATATGTCCCCGTCTTTAATTATTGACAAAATAATGCGTGTGCATGATTTTGCATCCAAGTGTAATTTATAATTTTAATTACATTTATGTTTGCACCCCTTCAAACAAAAATTATTTTATTTATTAATGAAATAATAACTATTTTCACACGAATAGTCGTCCTATTTTAAATTAAGATATGTATGTATTAATATCGATTGAGTAAAAAAAATGCTCTATTTATACTAAAACTTCTGTACGATCCATACAAAACAGTCGTGTTTAGGTATATCACTCTTATTTTATAAAGAAGATAATTTATTATTTTAAACATCATAATTGCTAGTTCAAGTAAATGCAAACGTATTTTAATGCAATATGAAACAGAAACTTTTAATATACACTATAATTAAAGACTAACTGAAACAGTCGATATAGGCGGTCATTATCAATTATTTTTATCCTATATTGCACGGTTCGTAGTTTTACCATTTTCGACATGTAAGCCATACAATTCGATATCAAATAAGTAATATTTCAACTACTCATTTTTAGATATTACATAGAGAACCACAATTTAATAAATTTCTTGCCTGTTCCATCTGTTTTTGAAATCGTATAATTAAAATTTGAATGTTGTAAGATTAGAAATCTTGATAAGAACGTATGGCTTATTGGCGTTTAGACGGTGGTCGTGGGTTCGAGTCTAGCTACGTTCAATTATTTATAGTTTTTTATACTTTTTACGTCTTCTAAAAATATTTTTTTATGCTTAGCTTGATATAACACTTGATAACTAAAATTGTGGACATTACGCTTCTTGGCACGATTCATTATTAACTCAACCGAGAAATCAGACGATAACGATCATTGTGAGGATATAAGGTCCGACGTAGAAGATATATTTCTTAATTGATCTCTAATAATAAATTTTGTTTTTAAAAGTAAGTGACTATAAAGTCTTTTTTGAGAAATAAATATCTTTAAACAGAAAAGTTTTTACTGGCTCATTTGAAGTGATCTTTTACACAATTGCAAAACTCAGTTTAAGCCAAATTGAAATAAATAAATAAATCAGCTTCACGCTGTATTCCGCACACTGCAGGGTGCCTACCCTGCAGTGTGCGGGGTGTGAACCCAGTGTTAAGACACTCCGTTCCCCACTTTCTGCCGAATTCTGGAGGCATTGCGTGTTGAGTGACAGAACTTAAGCTTTAAGCCAAATTATTAAATAAAATAATTTAGCAATTTGACAATTTTAGAAAGCTTACTTAATATTTTTTTCATACAAGAGTAATTTAAATATCAAATCAAAAACACTTTATTGCACAAAAAAAAGCTATATTGACCAGTATAGTGCCAACCAAAGGCGGCATCATCGCTATAAGTGATCTCTTACAGGCAACCCTTTATTAAACTTACCTTTTTATATTTAAATATCATCTACCATCAGACAGATTTTAATATTCAAAAGATAATATTTTATTTCATTATATATAAATATATACATTTTGAAAATAGTATACAATTTTTTTAACAATATAAAACTTTAGAAATCGTTGTAGCATTACACCCATACGAATAGTTAAATATATCATCTGCAATTGACATGTCGTCATTTGCGTACACTTTCTCGTTTTTGTTAAATTCATTTATGACGTAAATTTCCTCTTGTGTAAGTCTGAAATCGAAAATGTCTATATTTTCTTCAATATGATCGACGTCAGTAGACTGTGGTATTGGGATTGTACCGCGATCGATCTAAAATAAATAAAATATTTAAATATAGCAATACATTTTCATATAGAATGTCTAAATTTTGTAATACAAAATTTATTATTGTAAAACAAATAATGATGTGGTAATCCACCATCAGAGTGCGAGTTGAAGGCATTAGTCACCACTCTTAAAGAAAGGTGTGAAAATAATGATCTAAACCTGAATGAGAATAAGACAAAGGTTCTGGACTGGTTCTGAAGAAAGAGATGAAGAAAAGCGCAATGCAAGATCAGTGTAAATGGCAAGATATTAGAACAAGTGAATGAAGTGGTATATTTGGGAAGTATGTTCAGTAGAGATGGCAGATACGGAATGGGTGTGGAAAAGCGTCTTGCTGCCGGTAACAGGATTAACGGAGCATTAGTTGCATTGATGAAACGACGAATCGTCAGCACAGCTGCGCGCTTGGTCGTACCGTACCGTACGTTGGCACCGACGCTGTTGTTATACGACAGCAAAACCTGGGTATTACAGAGGAAAAATGAATGCCGTAGATTCGCAATCCGCTGGTTTGGGCACGGCTAATGAATAAGTGATTAAAGAATGGCAAAAAAGATTTATGATGGATAAGTGAGTGGCAAGAGAAATAGGGGGGATACCTCGGTTGACCTTTGAAAACACAGTATCAAAGGTATTGGAGGAAGGTCACGTAAAAAGCATGAGAACCCCCCGGAGGGCATATTTGATGAGGTTGATGACAGTGGACGAGGCAAAAGAGGTATGTAGAGACCGTAGCGTTTGGCGCTCCGTTCTCTCTGACTACCCCACTAGGGATAAAGCGTGAAGCTAAGTTAAAATATATCTCGATCCCATCAGTACAGTTCCATCAATTAAAATTTTAGTAATAATGAGTATTCATAAGCTAAAAAATCATCTATTTTGACAAGTTAACAGAAAATGTTGTTCTTTTAATTAAATTACTTATCTCAAAAGTTTTTTTTATATTTTTATCATGGCAAAAAAAGGTATAGTAGTGTTACTAAAAAAAGGCTTACCAAATATCTGAGAACAACTTGTTTGGTTGATTTTCCATATTTTTCAGCAATATTTACCAATGTGGAATCATCAAATGTTGGTGGGGGCGGCGTTATTTTTCTGAACGGTCTTGGCACCATGAAACCAAAGGGTGCATAAGACATGACAGCTATGCCTTGTCTTAAACAATATGCAGCTAATTCAAGTTCTGTGAACGTCGGATTTACCTAAAAATAATTAATTTTCTTTAAGGTAATAATAAGAGAAAATAAACAACTTTCAAATTATAGTAGATATTTGTACTTCAATTTGATTAACCGCTGGTCTTATGTTGCCGTATGTGAGGATTTTGTTAATATATGTACTGTTGAAGTTCGATACACCAATAGAGATAGTTAGTCCCAATTTTTGAGCTTCCTCCATACCTTTCCATAGAGCTAATGTGTCATATGGTATAGCGGTTCCCTAAAAGTATAATTTATTATGTAATTATCTGACTTATTACGTAATCATTTACAAAAAAAGGTTAAGGCCAGTCGTGGCGCAGGGGCACAAAGTGTGACTGTAAAATCGAATGGTTGTGGGTTCGATTCACACTCGAGGAGATAAAATATTTACTTAAATTTGTATTTCCACTTCTTCCCCTTGGTGCCGAGGCAAAGTGCGCTGTTGAGTTCTGCCACTGCCACTGCCACAACACGCAATGCCTCCAAAATTTGGCAGAAAATGGGGAAATGAATGTCTTAACTGATTTATTTATTTTTAATTTTGTTGAACATGCCACTGAACATACAATTTCTCGTAAATTCTACAGAAAGATGGAAACAGAGTACGTTAACACTAGGTTCCCCCTGCCCGAAAGCTGTGAGAAAAATATTAAAAGTCAAATAACATTTACCAAGCTCACAGGAAAATGAATGAGAAATAAGTCCACATAATCGAGCTGTAATCTTAGCAAGGAACTTCGCAAGGATGGAATGACTCCGTCGGTATCATTTACCCTTAGATCTAACTGAAATATATTTTTTAATACATTTTTATGTGTAACTGTGAAATAGAAATATGAATGTATGATACAACTTGTTATCTTAACATATTTATTACTTATAATTGAAACAAAAACTAAGTTAAACTGTATTTCAAGCCCTTAACATTTTTTGTTTCATTTATAATAATCGTACATAATCATTATAAATGAAACAAAATTTCTAATGGCTACGCTAGTTATTGTTAAAAATATAAAGAAATTGACAAGTAAATATGTATTAGTTTGCATTTACTTTGTTTATTTTATAAAATTACAGTGCCACCCTGGCCCAGTGGTAAAGAATCCGTCCACAAACGATGATTGGGAGTTAGTTTCCCACTTGGGAGGGAAGTTATACTCAAAATATTTTAATTTCCCCTGGTAACAGGTCCAACGGAGTAAGCAAAAGCGAAAAGAAAGGATAAAATATAATAAAGGGTAAAATATAATCTAAGCACCAGGTTCTCTCTGCTTACTTTGTTAAATGCAAAAAAAAGCAAAAATAGCGTAATGTTTGATAAAATATACAGCAAAAGTAAAAAAATATAATGTAGTATCTAAATGTCTATATTTTTATGAATGTCTATGTTTTTTTTTATTTACTTCTGATATAATTTTATCAGATTTATTAAAAAAAACTATATTTTACCTTAGTTGTGATAAACAACTCTTCTCTAACCACAATACCGCGACTTGTGACATCGATTATGGCATTACCAATGTCATCTTCGTCATAATAAAGTGGTGCTGTGTCAATATGTCTATATCCAGCCTCTATAGCGGTAACAACCGCTTGCTGTATATCACCTGAATTTCTTATGGCCCGATACTGTATACGAAGAAACAGATGTAAATATCAATTAAAAAATTCTTTGGATTTTGTTTGAACAATACTTTTTTTAGAAAAAGTTCAATAAACGTTATTAGATTTGAACCGGCGCCTCTTGCAAATCAACTGCTCTGACCACTTAGTCATATATTCTGATTAAGCTACGTTGAAATTCTTATATAGAATTATTATTATTTTTTATTAGCCGCCAGGATCATATTTTTATACTTTTTCTTATTTATGTGGAATAACATCTTAAAAACCATAAATATATTTAGGGTTCCGTATCTCAAAAAAAAGGAACCCTTATAAGATGACTTTGTTGTCCGTCTGTCTGTATAACTGTCCGTCTGTCAAAATCGAAGTGAAATGAAATTAATATGAAACATTCAAATCTACGGTTCCTTGTAGCGCAGAAAAAATACCTACACTCAAGTGTACTGTGAGTTACGTACGAAATGTGTAATCAGTACTGCAATAAATGTTCTATGGAATAGACGTGTGTTTGCTGTCATTAGCCCTCACTTCACAAATTTGGCATTAAAAGAGAACTTACAATATTAACATTGGAAAAATTTAATTTTTTTGTGTCATAGAAAAAAAGACTACTATTTATAGATCATTCCATGCAAATGCCCCATGCCCGCAAACTTGAGTTTGTCAAACTTATAAATCACGTTCCCGTCGACCTACAATACCGAAAATTTTACAGAACTCCCAGTGGGCAAGAACTACTCGCTCTTGACATCAATGAGCTCACAATCAATCAAAATATCAATTTAAAAAAGGTAAAATAAAAAAAAGGTAAAGATAAGACCAATAGATTTTCTTTTGTAACGTAACTATCATACTAACCGGAGTAAAAGTGCCCAAAGCAACAATAGGTATTATGTTGCCGTCATTTAGAATGCTGTATTCAGGATATCTTTCGTATGAATAACTCTCCGATATTATCGTTTCATAATTTTGCTATAAAAAATATAATAAAGACGGTAATGTTTTTCTTATTATTATAGATAAATATCTACACATTACACATTTTAAATAAAACTATTTAACTATTTAATCGCGTATATCGATTCTCTTTGTTTGACAGCGATGTATGGTAAACTATTTATAAAAATTTTGAATTCACCCCACCCACCACATCAGAGGTCAAGATACAATCAGAATCAGTGCGAGAATCCAGGGAAGTACGCGAGGTAATGAAGAAATCGTTGGTGGTAGTTGATATAGTAATTATATCATCAGACAGACGGATGCCACCTCAGTCATCAGTCTTCCCATGAGCACCAACTACTGCAAAATGCTCGAAACGACGTTTCAAAAATGTATATTTTTGAAAACCGTCCGGTTCCGGACAATCCGGTTAAATAGTTTCATTTAAAATATATATAATATTATTCCCGCAAACTTAAGTAATTTTAATAGACTAAAAAAAACTATAAAATAATAAAAATAAACCAAAAAATTCAGTCACTTACAGCCAGTACAACAACAAAACTGATAAATAGAAAAAATAATATCATTTTAAAAATAATTGTGAAAATAAAAAAATTATACAAATCTTAATAAAAAATACAAATCCTCAATCTATCTATATTTCGCAATATGATTATAAGTATCGATTGTCCATGTGTGACAAACGTAACTGAATTCTTAATACTCCATACAAATTATTACCGGTAATCGTAAAACATTACGATCAATATAACTTACACGATTTAACATAAATATTTACGGTATCTAATATAATGGATATTAATTAGCCACGACTAATTCCAATTAAATAAAACTGACACTAACATTGTTTTTGGACTTTATTTGCTTCGATTCTTAAATTACTCTCTAAAAAACAAGGTAATGAAATTATTATTTTTATATAATATAGCTGAATATATACCGCATATAGCTGAATAGGCAGTGTTAAGATAGTAGATAGTGTTAAGATACTCCGTTCCCCACTATCAACCGAATTTTGGAAACATTGCGTGGTGAGTGGTGAGCGAAGAAATAAAAATGTTATTAAATGCGCCACGACGGCCTTAATAACGGATATAAGAATATATATTTAACATAAAATTAAACAGTATTAAGAAAATGAAGGCTACCCAAACATATAGGTCCCAGATCCCAGTGCATAATTCTGCAGGTATTTGATTTTTTAATGAAATCTATTTTTAAGAATGATGCATGATAGTAGAATATATTACACCAGAATTCCCTTCGGCACCAGAATCGTGCCGCAATCACCTTTATATAAATTTACGTTAATGCGTTTTTGCTCAAAAATTGCACTCATATATTTTTTATATGAATCCAATACTATTTGAAAGAAAATCGCATAAGGAATTATTAATTAATGTTGATAATCTGCACTCATGTGTTTTTTTAGTTAAATACATATCAAATTAAAGCTTATTTTTTTCTAAACACTATAACACATAGTTGCCTGGAAAATAACTACCGCAAGCAGAGGTTGCCATCATTTGAAATATTTTATTCTAGTTGCGGTGGACTATGAGAATAGATGATGAAATTCAGGCTTTGCCTTATGTTTTAAAGAAAAATATCATGTAATAGACGTCAATCTTATAATCAATGTTTATTCTAACTGTCAATCTGATAAATGATGATTTTAAACATATTAAGTACATAAAGAAAAGTATGCAAAGATGAAATTATCCGTGTTTTTAGTGAAATAATGAAATCATTATATGGAATCTGTGCTGAATCTCTTTTCTAAATACTAATATTCATTTGAATTATCATTTTAAAACTATTAATTTAACGTGAATCACATCAAAAGTGTACACTTATGATATTATTTCAGCCAAAAATGAAGAATAAATACAGTGACATTAACTTAAATAGTAAAACGGACAAAATACACGGTTATTACTTACAATTTTACAAAACGATAAAATAAAACAAATAGAGGCCAGTCGTGGCGCAGTGGCACGAGGTGTGACTGTAAAAATCGACTGGTTGTGCGTTCAATCCCCACTCGAGGAGATGAAATATTTACTTAAATTTATATTTCCATTTCTTCGCTCTGATAAAATAAAAAAAAAAAAATCAGCTTCACGTTATATTCCGCATACAGCAGGGTAGGCAGAGAGAGCCTAGGGCTAAGGCTCTCCGTTCCCCACTTTCTGCCGAATTCTGGAGGCATTGCGTGTTGAGTGGCAGAACTCAACGCCGCGCTTTGCCTCGACACCAGCATGTATGCAGCTCCAGTGCGGTAAATGTTGGATTAACCTAAAAAAACTATGTATAAAGTATGCAACTGATTTACTAACGAGATATTTATGCATTTTTTAAAAAAATAATTTTATATTCTACATTTGATACACTTTAAAAATGTAAAAAATATGTTACTTAAGTTTCGCTTATAAAAACGTTAAAAACCCGTAACTAAAACAAAATGTTATATATGCACATAATAATTTGTTAACGTATTATTAATACTATTAGCACATGTTATAAAACCTCAATCTTATTAACAGATGATCGAACATGACCGTAAGTCAACATTTTAATAATATGTGAACTATTCCGAGGCCGGTCGTGGCGCAGCGGCACGAGTGTGACTGCAAAACCGACTGGTTGTGGGTTCGATCCCCACTCGAGGAGATGAAATATTTACTTAAATTTATATTTCCATTTCTTCGCTCTGGTGTCGAGGTTAAGCGCGGCGTTGAGTTCTGCCACTCAACACGCAATGCCTCCAGAATTCGGCAGAAAGTGGGGAATGGAGTGTCTTAACACTAGGTTCCCTCTGCCTACCCTGCTGTGTGCGGGATACAGCGTGAAGCTAATTTATTT
>JAATLQ010031591.1:11595-50639 GCA_013421005.1 Heliconius erato x Heliconius himera
GTGACTGCAAAACCGACTGGTTGTGGGTTCGATCCCCACTCGAGGAGATGAAATATTTACTTAAATTTATATTTCCATTTCTTCGCTCTGGTGTCGAGGTTAAGCGCGGCGTTGAGTTCTGCCACTCAACACGCAATGCCTCCAGAATTCGGCAGAAAGTGGGGAATGGAGTGTCTTAACACTAGGTTCCCTCTGCCTACCCTGCTGTGTGCGGGATACAGCGTGAAGCTAATTTATTTTTATTTTATGTGAACTATTGAAATTGGAGACACCGATAGACACAGATAAGCCAATTTTGACTTTTGATCTTCGTACATACCTCTCCATAAAGCTAAAATATCATATTCTTCATTAATTTCCTAAAAAATATATCAGTTTATATTTTTTCATTATATATTATATACATAATAAAATATAACCTTTATGTATAAGTTAGTTGTATTATTTCAAGAAATAGGCAATTTTTCCCGCATATAGCAGTGTTGGGTTAAGAAAGACAGAATGCCTAGAGTCAAGATATTACGTGTTGAGTGGCGGAAACGTCGTCTTTTTGCCAGAGCGAGAAACAACCGAGGCATTTATAGTAAGACGGTAAGCCGCCGCGAAATAATTATTTAAACACATTAATAAAGTACTAGTCGCTTGGCTTCGCCCACTTCAACTATGCGAATATTTATTTTATATTACTTAAATGTGTTTAGAGAAAATTGATTAATAATTTATACAATAAAAACAAACGAAACATACACACTGGGGTTCCAGACTAATCATAACGAAGAGCCGACAGCTGAAGATTCGAATAACTTTAAAACGATCTCCACTAGTAAACCAACAAACTGGCCTGCTACTGATCAAAAGAAAAAACCTGATTTCTTTAAAGCAAACTATCAAAATAACACCTTAATGTTCAAGCCGAATAAGACAACGCCTGTCAGATTATGCAAGCAATAATTTACACATCACATAAGCAGGGGCAACACCTTATCATTGCATTTTGAGACTCGAACCTAGCAACGTCAACTTTTATTATATGATTTATTTTCTATGAATGAATGTAAAACGTGAAGTAAATCGATTATTCAAGAGTTTTGGGTCTCATTTTCCCATCATTCATCATTAATCTTATCTAATCGAATCTTGTCTTGACAGTAGTTCTGATCATACCCCAGTACTTCTAATAATAAGTAATAATGTAATATTTTATAACCAGCCAGAAACAATTTACAGACAATTTACTGACTGGCTAGGCTTTACGAAACTGTTGGAGGAGAACATACAACTACAGGTATCTTTAAAAACACCTGCAGATATCGAAGAAGCCTCAAAATATATTACCAATCTGATACAAAACACGCATACTGGAGTAATGATCTAATGAGAAACAAAATAATTTCAGCCAGTAAGTAAGCTTCGATTTGAAATTAAACGGAAAATCCGAAAAAAAAGGCGATGAGACCGGTCGTGGCGCAGCAGCACGAGGTGTGACTGCAAAACCGATTCGAGGAGATGAAATATTTACTTTAATTTATATTTCTATTTCTTCGCTCTGGTGTCGAGGTTAAGCGCGGCGTTGAGTTCTGCCACTCAACACGCAATGCCTCCAGAATTCGGTAGAAAGTGGGGAACGGAGTGTCTTAACACTAAGTTCCCTCTGCCTACCTTGCTGTGTGCGGGATACAGCGTGAAGAAGTAATTTAATCCGAAAAAAAGAAGAAAGCGAAGAATTTGACATCAAACTAGTCATAAACTACAAAATAAGTTATAAAACCTAACTGCTACATCTTCCACGGAATACTCCCTGTGGAAATTCACCTAAAGCCTCAGTATACAGAATATACATTTATATTTAATAAGATCATATTTGTGTAAAATAAAACAATTATTACTTTTTGCACCTTTCTGCTGTCTTTTATGTAATAAATTCTTTCAAATGGTTGCCTGTAAGAAATCGCTTTTAGTGATAAGGCCGCCATTGCACTATTTGTTGTCTTTTTTGTTAATATTAGTAACTGTTATTATATTGTTTTTTTTTTCGTTTTTAGTGCAATAAAGTATTATTATTATTATTATTATACAGCCACAAATTAAACCGGCCCTGAGAAATGGCAGTAGAGGTTAAGAAAAAAAAGGTTTGGCTAAGATGGGCAAGCAAAAAGCAAACATCTTCGCGAAACATCTTGCGAAAGTTTTTAATTCAATCGATAGTTGTTTTCCAAAACACGGGCAAGAGGTTGATAATCAAATACAACAAAATCTCTAATAATCTCCACCACGGAAACCAGTAACTATAAAGGAACTAGCAAGATACATACGAGGCTTAAAAAGCAAAAAACATCAGGCTTCTATCTCCTTACCATAGAAATTCTACCACAACTTCCTAAAAAGGTACTAACTAGTATTTATTACTGCGCTCTTTAATAGGAGTTTCTAGGAGTGCAATATTTTCTACGTATATCTTCTAGTCTTTTGTCGATGAAGTAGAGAACGACGCATTATTTAACATTTAATTTTTCTCTCATTCTACATTTATGTTTTACCAGTACTTTTTATATAAAATTACTATTTATCATGAATACTTTATTATTTTTTAAATCACTTTATTTTCCTAAGCTCTTTGATCTAGCTTTCATATTTTACTTTTTTTTTATAGTAATTATCAATAATTATCAGTTTTCACATTTTTTCCTTTTTATATGTATAGGCACCTTGCTAACAGATATCAAGTTTATATAGGTTTGAAAGATTACGTAGAAGTAGCTTAAGTTTTTGATAAGTGACAGATTTGATAAGTAATAAGAATCAGTCACAAAAATGCCGATTTTTAAACCTTAATATATCAATAACCCTTTGAATTATATTGTTGAAATTTTATGTACATCCAAACTAGGGGATTATAACAAATCCGCCACATTTCAAAGGTGTACACTAATTGGTTTACGACTTATAAAGAGCTCGAAAATAGCTTAAATGGTTCGTGTAAAATATACGTTGCACGTTTCCAGTATTTTAACCTGGCTGAACACGCCAGCGCGTGTCTTTATCTACAGTTTTACTTTGCATGGAACTAAAACTGTTTTTTTATATATGCATTAATGAATATACATATATACGGTATCTAGTACGGTATAGTACAACATAAAATAAAAAATATATAAACGATACTAAAAACCTATGTTAAAAACCATTTATCTAAATATCACAATATAAATTTTGATAGATCTTTGTAATACTACATCCGAAACAGTACATGAAAATATCATTAACATCGGGTAAATCGTTCTTGTCGTAGACTTGTATATTTTGATTAAATTCGTTGATCTGGTAAACTTCCTCTTTACTCAGACGAAAATCAAACAGTTGAATATTCTCTATAATGTGATCCTTATTAGTGGAATGTGGAATTGGTAGAGTGCCGCGATCGATCTAGAACAAATGGAGTAAATATTTTTTAACACTTTTTGAGGTGTTATTTCGCATTTAGGACAGAAAAATAGTTTCACAAAACGTATAAAAATTTGAAGCGCTTGGACGGTTTCCACGAGGCGTGGGTTCAGATCCTGCTGCGTTCAAATTTTTATTCGTTTTCTAAAAAGCATTTTTAAATGGAGTAAAATGATGTAGAGAAGAAATATATTTTATTTATATATTTTTCTTTTTTTACTTCGCTTCACGTATGGCAGGCCGAGAGAACCTAGTTTCAAAACACTCCGTTCTCCACCTACGTCTACGCCAACATCTCACTTTATTAGGGCGAAGTTATAAAATTTAATTAATTCATTACATGAATTGGAAATCGAACCTACAAACATCGCTTTCACGATGCTTGGAACAATTTTTATACTCTGCCCCGCTGCGCCGCGAGGACCTCGTATGAAATGTTACTTTGTTTAAAATTTAAAAGTTACCAAATATCGTAATGCGACTTGTTTCGTTGACTTCCCATATTTCTTAGCAAAGCGGACCAATGTCGGATCCTCAAAGGTTGGTGGGGGAGGTGTAATTTTTCTAAACGGCCTGGGCACCATAAAGCCGTAAGGCCCATACGACATCACCGCTATGCCTTGTCTTAATCAGTATGCAGTCAGTTCTAGTTCAGCAAATGTTGGATTAACCTTAAAAATAAAATGTTCAAAATATGGAATTTAAGTTTTACCTTTAAATAACTATAGCTAATACAAATTCAAAAAATCAGCTTCACGCTGTATCCCGCACACAGCAGGGTAGGCATAGGGAAGTGTTAAGACACTCCGGTCCCTACTTTCCACCGAATTTCCAGAATCGCATTTTGAGTGGCAGAACTTAACGCCACGCTTTTCCTCGACATCAGAGCGAACTAAATTAAATCTGCTTCACGCTGTATCCGCGAACAGCAGAGTAGGCAGATAACCAAATGTTAAGACTCCCCGTTTAACTTTCCGCCTAATTCTGAAGCATTGCATGTTGAGTGGCACAGTTGTGCCACTCAACATGCAAAAAAAGCGAAAAAATGAAATATTTATTAAATTTATATTTTTATTTTTTCGCTCTGGTGTCGAGGCAAAGCGCGGCTTTGAGTTTCAAAGTCTCAAATATTTCATTTTTCGAGTGGGGATCGAGCCCATAACCAATCACGTTTACATATATACTTTATGCCCCAGCGCCACTGGCCTCAATGTTTTAAAAGCCTTGTGTAATACTAGCATATGTTATAAAACCTCAATCTCATTAACAGCTGGTCGAACATTGCCGTGAGATAGAACTTTATTAATATGTGAACTATTGAAGTTGGAGACGCCGATAGACACAGCTAAGCCCATCTTTTGAGCTTTTTCCATACCTCTCCATAACGCTAAGATGTCATATTCTTCATCATTTTCCTAAAAATATTGTTAATTTAGTCTTTTTTTATTGCATGTATACAGCAAAGTAGGCAGATGGAACCTATACCCCTGTAATTGGAGGACGTCAACGCCACGCTTAGTCTTCTTACCGAAGGGAAAATAAAAATACTATTCATTCTCTCGAGAGGGAACCCAACACTTGTAGGTTTCCCTCCCTAGACTGTATGTCGCTGCGAAACCAACAGTTAATTAAAAATAGTATAAATAATATTTATAAGGCAATATACTTATTAATAAAACAAATATTTATCAATCAACAGTAAAACAATGTATAAGTGTAAAGTGAAATCATTACCAAACTCTTCGACAAATGTACAAGATATAAATCCACATATTTCAACTGCAAGTTGTCGAGACAAGTTTGGAGTGATTGAATTACACCATCCGTAGTATTCACTCTTAGGTCTAGCTGAAAAATTAAATATATATTTTTTTTATATATATGTTTTATCAGCTTCACGCTGTAACCCGCACACAGCAGGGTAGGCAGAGAAGACGTAGTGCTAAGAAACTCCATTTGTCACTTTAACTATTATTTTTTTTGATACATTGACATTAAAATTTGTCACTGTAAATAAATATTTCATTTCCTCGAGTGGCGATAGAACCCACAACCCACAAAGTTAGAGGCACTCACTTAATACAGGGTGGAAGTGTGAGCGCTACTTTTACGGGAACAGCATATAGGGTAAAATATTTTAAACCCATACCTAAGGAAATTAATCAAGATACCTGAACAGTTTATACGTAGGATTTCACGATTACACATTTAACGATGTTTATCCATACCTGTATTTCGTGTGACGCAGTTACGCATAGATACCAATAACGTAAACACATGGTTTCATTTAAAGTGGTGCTGACACTTCCACCCTGTATATATTTTTTTTACTTTCACAATTTTTCTGGTCTTTATAAATAGTGTAATTTTGTGTAAGTAATATATGTTTTGGTATAGGATAATTCATATCGTAAAACTATGTAATACATGCGCGTAGCAAGGTTGACGAAGGGAACCTAGCGTTAAGACATTCCATTCCCAACTTTCCGCCCAATTTTCGATAAGTTGCGTGGCGATTATATCCACATGCGCCATTAGATCCTCATGAAAGCCATCAACACCGTATATTTAGTAATAGTTTATATTACGAGTAAGTTAATATTATAGTAGTATAAAAATATAAAGGCCAGTTGTGGTGCAGGGGCACAAAGTGTGACTGTAAACGCGACTGGTTGAGGGTCCGATTCCCATTCAAGGAAGTGAAATATTTGTCCATATTGTGTCAAGACAAAGCGCGGCGTTGAATTCCGCCATTCAACATGCAATGCCCGCAGATTTCACAGAAAATGCCTACCCTGCTGTGTGCGGGATACAGCGTGAAGCTGATTTATTTTATTTTTTTATTTGAAAATGTATTTTGTCACCAAATTACTTTTGTAGTTATAAACAGTTCCTCTCTTGTAACAATACCGCGGTCGGTCACGTTAACTATAGCATTCCGGATATCGTCATCCACGTTGTATATGGGGGCGGTCTCTATATGTCGGTAGCCAGCTTCAATTGCTGCTATTATAGATTCTTGGATGGCACCAGACCTTCGTAAGGTGTTGTTCTGACAGAATTTCAAATAAAAAATAAATTAATGTCGCCGTTTTTGTTACATATATTTTTAGTTACGTATATCATAATAGAGACTGAAATAAACACGAGAGAAGGAAATATTTCATATATTCATTTCCTCTCTCTGGTAACGAGAGAGTGCGATGTTGAGTTCCGTCATCAACACACAATGACTCTAGGTTCCCAGGTTCCCTCTGCCTTACCGCTGTACGGGAACTAAAAAAGAGAGAGACAGTAATTACGCAGTGGAACAGCTTCTGATTCTTGATGATTTTTTTTTTTCATTTTTAGCCTCTAATAGATAAAGTGAGGTGTTAACTTCAACCACTCAATATGCAATATTTCGAACTTTATGAATATGACTTACTACTGTTAACGTTCCATAAGAGACAATAGGTATCATATTGCCATCGCTAAGCCTTTTGTACTCTGGATATCTTATACTAAAATTGTCTGTTTGAGATATTATAGTAACGGTGTCCTGCATAAAAAACATAATTTGAAAATATATGGATGTAACATGTAAAATGTGAAGAGAGCAAATATATTTTAACTTACTGTCAATGTTGTTGAAACAGAAATGCTGAATAATAGTAAAAAATATATCATTTTGGTTAACCAGTTACAGTATATATAACGTAAAAATAAAAATACGCCAAATCATAAATCGTGCGGACTTTGTATAATAAATGATAACATTTTTATTCATTTTTAATGCGAAATTAACATGCATTTTTACCTGTGTATTTTACAAATAGTCAAATTAAATAGAATTTAAATTTTGAATTTGCTTAACCCAAAAATAAATAAGATTTTGCAAAAAAAATATTTTGCCAAAATATGAGAGCAGTCGTGGCTGGTAACTGTAAATGCGACATGCTATGAATTAATTAAATTTATATTTCTCTGGTGTCGAGGCAAAGCGCGGCGTTGAATTCCGCCAGTCAACACGCAATGCCTCCAGAGTTTGGCCAAAAGTGGGGAACGGAGTGTCTTAACATTAAGTTCCCTCTGTCTACCCTGCTGCGTGCGGGAGACAGAGTGAAGCTGATTTAATTACAATTTTTAATTATTATTTTTAAAAAATATGATTTAATCACACTATCCGTAGTGTTCACTCTCTTTACTGTCTGTTGTATAGTGTATAAGCTGTGAACAAAGTTATGAAAGAGAGAAGAAAAATTATATTGTTTATCTTATATGGCACATTTGTATCCATTGACAAAATTGGTCAAAAATCGCCTTTGTCGATACCAAACTCTGGAACATACTTAAGGAAATCTAAAAAAATTACCAGATTCAAAAATTATTTTTTTTTTAGATTTTAGTATTAAAGGTACTACTTTAATTTATTTTCAAAGTGAGAAAATATTAAATACCTGGTTAGGTCCTTCCACATTGGCTACAAAATTTTATGAATATTTTTATTATGCCCCTAATAGCACGATTATCGAATTAAACATAATTGCATACTAATACTATGTTTATTATATATATTTGCCACTTTTTCCTATTATTATTTTTTTAAAATACAAGGTTGGGTCACCTGATAGTAAAAAATGACCACCGTCCAAGACACTAGGAGAGCTACTCAGGTGCATCGCCAGCAGTTAAGGCGGTGGCAGAGGCACTTTTTTGATGACTAAGAATGAGCTTTAAGTATATTTTCCCTATGCAGAATTTGGCCGGAAGTGGGGAATAGAAATGTCTTAATAGGAACGGAGTGTAGCTTAACTTAACACTAGGTTCCCAGGTTCTTTCTGCCTACCCCATTTTGTGCGGGATACAGCGTGAAGCTATACAAAGAAACTTTTAACATCTGTCGTAAAATGTACAAAAATCACAATGCATAATATAGGCAAATTATTCAAAAGACAATTTAATATTTTATCATAAATTTATTACAAAATTTTCATGTCTTACTATTATAATAAAGTTATTGTAAAATTTCATATAAATATGTAAAAATTATTGATCCCAAAATGGATAATTAGGAAAATCCTTCC
The DNA here is from genome assembly GCA_013421005.1 of Heliconius erato x Heliconius himera. NCBI lineage: Eukaryota > Metazoa > Arthropoda > Insecta > Lepidoptera > Nymphalidae > Heliconius > Heliconius erato x Heliconius himera. Next base: position 20,103 of record JAATLQ010031591.1, read on the forward strand.
AGGAGTCTATTTCGATCACGCGAATGTTTCTATTAAAGTTACTAATAGAGTTTACTTCAGATTCAGTCAGGTTGAAGTCAAATAAATCGATGTTCTGGGCTATTCTCTTCTTATTCGTCGATTTGGGTATTGGGGTAAGACCACGTTCAATCTGAAATGTAATAATAGTCTCGTATATAGAGGCAAAAAGTGCTTGAAAATTTTCATTTGAAAATTATAAAAGTGTTTACATTTTGACGTACTGGTGAATCGTAGTAATAATTGACTTATAATCTTATTATATATTGATCGACTGGTCATGCAAGAATTATAATCAAAAACAATCAATCAAGACAAGCGTGAATCGGGCTCGTCCACCGAGGGTTCCGTACAAAAATTGTAAGGCTTGAGCATTTTCTCAACTTCGGAATTAGCTTAGCCCGAGTCCTTTCATCTGTTACCTCACTTGAACTTGCGGCTTTAATACATAATTTTGCCCACCCTTAAAGATTATTAGTTTATTGGATTTAACCAAAAAAGTATAGTTTTCACATTTTTTCCTTAACTAGTACTACCTGTAGACGCTAGCTACCAAATTTCATAATTCTAGGTCAACCGGAAGTACCCTATGAATTTTAATTCCCTTGATAGTGTCGAAATAAGCGTTTTTGCCTTATAAATGGCCATATCTTTTTTTCTAAATAAATGTAAAAATAAATTTATTTTTTAGGAAATCATGGGGCTGTATATCGATTTATATGGTTTAAATTTTAACTTGATATCTCTAAGCGTTCCTGAAATAAAGGCTCTTGACAGACAGACAGATGGAGGACGGAATACTTAAAATATAAACTCTCTTATTTTACTCGTTTGAAGAAACATCTGTACTTTAAAAATATACTGTTTAGTGCCATTTACACCTAAATATACAGCAGAATATGTAAACCAAAAGCCAACTGAACAGTGACAGCAAGTTATTGTTTATTATTTATTTTGTTTTTTTAGCTTCACCCTCTATCTCGCACAAAGCAGAGTAGTTAGAGGGAACCTGGGAAATTAATGTTAAGACACTCTTTTCCTATTAAGACACTTTCCACTCCCCACTTTCTGCCAAATTCTGGAGATATTCCGTGCTGAGTTCCTTGAGGGACTCAACGCCGCGTTTTGCCTTGTTACCAAAACGTGGAAATTTAAATATTAAATCTTTAATTTCCACGAGTTGGCATCGTAACCTGAAGCCCTCATACCCTTATGCCCTTGCGCCTCCACTGGCTACCATTATTATATTTTGGCTGAAAAAAAAAAACGTAAACAAATATATAAACCATTTTAACATACCAAGTATCTTAAAACTATTTGACTTGTAGTTTTCTTATACTTGTTCGCCATTTCCACGAGTAATGGGTCGTCAATGCGAGGTGGGGGAGCATTAGGGTTGTTACGTGATACTAGGAACCCGAATGGACTGTACGCCATTACTGCTATACCTAAATTTTGACAATGCTTTACTAAAGGTTCTTGAGTCAATGTTGGATTCACCTGAAAAGGATTTTATGGTCAGTACATAAATAGATATGTTTATAAATAACATTTTTAGGGAACACGTATAATTAATTAAGCAGAATAAAAAAAATTCGCCGTGACAGAAGTATATAAATTAAATTATTATATACTTATAAAAATTCCCAAATTCATGTATTTGGGCATACGAACTCATTTTGTACGAAATAAACTATAAACATACATATGTATATTCTATAAGAGTTCAGTTTTTACCGTTTGAGGCACGGAACTCTAAAAAATGATTCGTTGTCTCTTATGTGCTTTATGTTCTATTGTTAATAACTACAATTTTAAGTTATACAACAAATTACACAATCTTACCTCGAATTCATTGACAACGGGCCAATGTTTGCAATTGGCGACCAATCTGTCGATTTGTGATATATTAAAATTGGACACCCCGATTGACTTGGTCAAACCTAATTCTTTAGCTTCCTCCATTCCTTTCCAAGTTTCCAAGTAATCAACGTCATCTGGACTTCCATCAGCCTAAAATGTAATGCCTATATATATTCAGACCTAAGCTTGTGATATTAAAAAGGAATAGCTGAAAGCTATTTAAGCTGTAAGATATTTAGTACTTTCATTTCTTCACTCCGGTGTCGAGGCAAAGTACGGCGTTGAGTTCCGCCACTGAACACACAAAGGTTCCAGAATTTGGCGGTAAATGGGAAACGGAGTGTCTTAACACTAGATTTCTTCTGCCCACTTTGATATGTACGTGAAACAGCGTGAAGCCAAAATAAAATACCTGTAAACTACGTACCTTTTCCGCGATAGGGAAATGAATTAGGTAAAGATCAACGTATTCCAAACCAAGATTTTTTAGAGACTCTTTAAGGGCGGGCACTACTTGCTCCTTGCGATGTTTGTCATTCCATAACTGAAATAAATTTAATTTATACAAATAAAAAAAAATTCTAACCATGTCCCATAAATTTGTAGCATTCAAATTATTCAAATTATATTTAATAGGCCGTCGTGGCACAGTGCCACGTCGGTCGTGGGTTCGATTTTTACTCGGGGGAATTAGTTATTTAATATTTTCAATTTCCCCTCTCCGGTAACTAGACAAAAGCGGCCAACAGAGTTTTTTTCTCTTCTTCAATACTAGATTCCCTCCACCTACCGTGCTGTCTATGTGAATTTAAAAAAATATAAATAAAAAAAAAAACCTTTACCTACAACTTCACATTTCTAAAAAACCATGTAAAGGTTTCTTCAAAATAAACATACGTAGACTTACCTTAGTGGTAATAAATAATTCTTCCCTGGTGACCAGCTTGTTGGCTATAGCGTCAGCAATAGCTTGCCCGACCTGAGGTTCGTCAAAATATATGGCTGCGGTGTCTACGTGCCTGTATCCAGCTTCTATCGCCCAGTACACTGCATGGCGAACCTCATCTATAGGTGCTGACTGAAATACGAAAAAATATATATTACATTTGAAAACTATCAAGATTTATTAAGCAAAAGTGAGTTGTAAGAGAGGGGAAGGCTTTGGTCGATCTCCGAAATCATATCTGATTGAATAGGCTATAGCAAGGTCACATAATAAACATGAGGACGTCCTAAACGGTATGTAAGAACAGGTTGATAATAGTGGACGAGGTAGTAGAGAGGTAGTCCCTCATTTACCTGATAGGTAAATAGAGGGAAAAGCTACAAAAATATCACATAATTGAAGTAGACCTTCCTGTATGATGAAGAAAGAAAGAAGAACCAATTGCGCCAGCGTGCTATTTTTATTATTCCCAATACTGTTATAAGTATGTTTCATATTATCTTTTTTATAATATTACATTGTATCTTTTTTATTACTTTTAGAGAGGCACTTGAGAACTTCAATTAGTGTTAACTGACATCAAAATAATGTAAAAGTATTTATGCTTATATAATACTAGTAATTACAATACTGTCACAATATTTGTATATTCATTTTTTTCCGCAACAACTTTGATGACTTATTATATGTTCGATAAACGTTGTACCCTCGGCCATTTTTTTTAAGTGTACATTGTATTTTCAAAGTACTAACTAAATATCATCTCTTATATTTAGTCTCATCTTCTCTTATAGCCTAGCTTTATCTAATAATAGGATATGTAAAGGGTAACTCGATCGACGGATCGACAATGGTCTATGGGTAGAACCTCAGTATTTATTTACGTCATTCATATGATTTCAGTGGTTCAGCGGTATTTGATAATTTATGGATTCTTAAAAAAAACGAATTCTTCAAGAAAATTGACAACATGTTAATACGGTACTGAATCATGAAACAGAAAAAAAATGTTATTCTCACTATAAGAATGATCTACTACATTTATATCGATTTCTTTACCTAAGTATACGTACATACGTATATAACTATTATATGATACGAAAGGCCTATTGCTACTCTATATTGAGGTAAAAAAATCACGAGTCAGTCAATCATAGAGTTACGTTTGCCAATTTTCATTAATAAGTTGTTTTTTTATTTAAATCACGAATTCCCAAATATCTCCTGAACTGTTAAGTATGGATGTCCCTTACTCATAGACTACCGTGGATCCATCGATCTCTACCCCGGTATATTTTTACATACCTACGTGTTGTTATTAGCTTCAGGCTGTGTTCCGCATGTGGCAGAGTAGGCAGAGGAAACCTAGTGTTAAAATACTCCGATTTTCACTTTCCGCCATATTTTCGAGGCATTGCATGTAGAGTGGCGTAATTCAACGCCGCGCTCTAGCCTTGGTACCAGAGCGAAGAAATAAAAATATTAATAAATAATAATTCATCGACCCGAATGAAGATCGAACCCACAACCGTTGCGTTACAGCCTTGAGGCTGTGCTTTGTGCCCCTACGCCACGACGGCTTTATACCTAATAAGTTTATGTAAGTAAGCAATACGTTAGCAACCTAACTTGATTATTTGAACTTCGCTTATCTCTGAGGCTTTTATAGTAAGTTTGGGGTCAACGCCACTAAAACTTGTTTAGCCGCCGTTGGGTATTTACTAGTTACACAGGCACTGTCTATAGAGCTATTTAAATTACGTAATGAGCTAAAAATATTATATTAGATTTTTTTTATATTTTTGTTTGGTTTTAGAGGCAATCTATTTTCTTGAAAATAATGATATTCCAATAGTATGGTATTATTATCTCCTATATACAATTAACGTTTGTTTGAAGCCATCGTGGCTCAGTCGTCGTCGGCACAAGTATGTGACTGTAACGCCTCGATTGTGAGTTCTATCCCCACTCGGGTGTATGAATTATTATTTAATAATATCAATATTTAATTATTTAGCTTCACGCTCAAAGGAAACTAGTGGAAGCATTGCAGGCTGAGTGGCGGAATTCAACGCCGCGCTATATTCGACACCAGAGCAAAGAAATGAAAATATTAAACGTTTCAGCTTCACGCTGTATCCCGCATACAGCAGGGTAGGCAGAGAAAACCTAATGTTAAGACACTCCGTTCCCCACTTTCTGCCGAATTCTGGAGGCATTGCGTGTTGAGTGGCATAACTCAACGCCGCGCTTTGCCTCGACACCAGAGCGAAGAAATGGAAATATAAATTTAAGTAAATATTTCATCTCCTCGAGTAGGGATCGAACCCACAACCAGTCGGTTTTACAGTAACACTTCGTGCCACTGCGCCACGACTGGAATCTAATAGTTAAACACTTTTAATAGTTCATAATTAAAAGAAATAACTTAAGAAAAAACGTCTATAAAATAGTACCCATTCGTAGAAGTATTATCGTGAACCGAATAACACAACACTTGGTATTTCCTTATATAAAATTGAAATTAGCAATTGTAATTATTACGATTCCGTCTATTTTTGCTTTTTTTTTAATAATCTTTTAAAAGTACAGCGTGAAGCTGATTTTTTAAAAGTAATCAAACTAATATACTTATCGCACAAGCATACGACTGTAAACGCGACAAGTTGTGGATTCGATTCCCGGAAGAAGAAAATATATATATATTTTTTATTTTCCTCGCTCTGGTAACGAGGCAAAGCGCGGCGTTGAGTATCGCTAATAATATATATAAAATTTAGGCTCGCTAGTATAACGTAGTTTGCCTTAATTTTAACAAACTTTAGGACGTCTGGTAGGAGTAAAGGCCTTAGTAAAGAGTCCGGTAATAAAAAATATACATTTTTTTACATTATTCTTAAAAACATATTTGAAAACGATCTTTTCTTGACTTTGACGTAGGTGAACATGGATTTAATGTACCTTTAGTTGGCGCTGCCTCTGAATGGGCCCCACTTCAAGCTAATAAGTACACATACCGTCTTAACTTCATATTTGACTAATAATAAAAAAAATCAGCTCTACTAAAATGGGACCTTTTTAGGGTTCCGTTAAGGATTTTTTTTAAGGAAAAAAGGAACCCTTATATCACTTTGTTGTCCGTCTGTCTGTCAAGAGTCTTTATCTCAGGAACCCTTGGAGATATCGAGTTGACATTCAAAACATATACTCAGATCCACGGCCCTATGATTTCCTTAAAAAAATATATTATTATTTGGACACTACAAACAGAATCAAAATTAAGATATTCCGCGTAATTTCAGTGAACCTAGAATTATGAAATTTGGCAGCTAGCATCTACATATACTACTAGTTTCCGGAAAAAATCTGAAAACTCGAACTCTGAACTCTGAAGGGGCTCTGGCTAAGCTAAGCTTAAATATCAGAAAATCTCGAGACCTCCAATTTTTCTACGGAACCCTCAGTGCGCGAGCCCGACTCGCGCTTGTCCGGCTTTTTAAATCAACAAACAGTGTCAGATGATTTGACCTTGAATATAGTGATTCGTAGTTTATAAACAACGAATTCCTTACAGACGTCGAAACTTATAATGTAAATATGGGCAATAGTTTATTTTGTAAAAAAATATTTATTATTCTTAAAATCGGCAGAGTTTACAATATTCTTTACAATTTTTCCATGTATTTTATATTTAAAAAACGAAACAAAACAACTGGGACCTACTTAAAAAAGTTAACTTTATAAATTGCTTATTTTTATCTAGGATTGTTATTTAAATTCAAAAAAGTAAACGCTCACCTCACTGGCAGTGCCTCGACCAGTTCCAAGAGCGACAACTGGCATTTTGTTGCCATCATTGAGTTCGATGCAGGGCGCCTTACTTGCTACCTGAAATATACAATATATAAAATATGCATAAGTATTATTTGATATATAAAACTTAGAGTATAATTTAGTCGTAAAATATTAAACAAGTAATAATAAAGTAGATAAGATAAAAATATACGAAAAATATTTCGAATTTTTCGAGGTATTGCGTGTTGAGTCGCTACTCTGTGTCGGGCAAGAAGACCCTGGCATAGAGATCAGCGGATTTCAACGCCGGGCTTTTACCTTGGTGCCAGAGCGAAGAAATGTAAATATTAATAAATAATAATTTATTCTCCCGAGTGGGGATCGAAATTATAAACGACGCGTTACAGTCACATCCTTGTGCCCACAGCCGCCTAAAGAACTTGGAACAAATATAACCTAAATACGCCTTAAGCCTCCTCTTTAATATACTACAAAAACCCCGACTGCATAAAACTAAAAAGAAAATAAACAAGCCCAATAGTTTATTAGAATTAACAGTCGAGACCTCTTTGAATTATACGGGGTTCCTGGTGAAGATTTTATTGATTGAAGATTTGCTTATAGGTCCCGACTGTAAATCCTAATAAACTATTGGGCTTGTTTATGTTCTTTTTAGTTCTATGCAGTCGGGGTTTTTGTTTTTATAAATATTTTTTTACTTTTTACTTTTTTGTTAGGATTCATTATGGTAATGATAATCATGATATACCTTTTTGAAATCCTCGTATTAAGCTCTTCAATTTGATACTCATATTGTGTGTGGTATTCGAAATGAATATTTTTTTTTCACTAAGTCCAATGGCGTCCCACAGCCGCCATGATTGTTTTTTTTAACGTCACCTATCTAAGAACACTTGGGCTGCTAATACGAATCTAAGGATACCTCAATTATATAAATCCGTTCAGCGGTTTTGGAGACATGAGGTAATAAAGAATATTACATACATCCATCCATACATACAAGATACACGCGAAAAACTTAACCCTTCCTTAGCAGTCGAGAAAAAGCATAAATAATTACAGTTTAAGTTCATTCAACCACATACAGAGTGGAAGCGTCTGCGATCCTTTTACGGGAACAGTATGTAGGGTAAAATATTTCAAACCAATACCTAAAAATATTAATCAACCTCAACAGTTTAGACGTAGGATTTTTTTTATTTCACGATATTATCCATACTGTATTTCGTGTGACGCAGTTACGAATAGATAGATACCAATAACGTAAACAGATAGATACTACGAAAATACTACTAAGCCTTGCCGATCTGCCGTTTTTCATTCTCAAAAAACGTACCAAAACGAGAAAGGGATATCTCTCGTTCTATTTAACGCAATTCAACATCGCCGCCATTACCTACGACTCGATTTCGTGGATGAGGCGTGTGCGGCGTTATCGCTTTAATAGGTTTGTCTGTGTGCGTTATTTTTGACAAATGGCGTTTTATTTTACAACGATAATTTTATTACTTATTTTGTTAGAAAAAATCACTTATATTTTTTTGAAAAAATCTCTTTTTTTTAATTGTATTAGGTTTTTATAGAGTAGTTAAAACTGTGGTTTCATTTAAAGTGATGATGACAAAAACACTCTGTATATTTAATAATATATTATAATAAGGTAAATCGAAGTTTTAAATTAATTACAATAACAAACGACGTCAAGTATATCTGAATTTGACGACCTTCACGGAGCAACAGTTTAAGATCTTTCTTATACAAAATTTGTTCTCAATTTACATATTCTTATTAGTAATGTCAAGTTTAAAAGTTTACTTCAATGAAGTGTCATTGAATAATTTTGGTACTTTTAAACATTTTCGTTGTATTAATAAAATAAAAAAATCTTTTGTTAATATATTACATTATATAAAAATAAAAAAAAATATTTAATGTACTAAATTAAATCAGCTTCACGCTGTATCCCGCATACAATAGGGTAGGCCGAAGGAACCTAGTGTTTAGACGTGTGTCTAAACATTAGGTTCCTTCGGCCTATGTTCCCCACTTTCCTTCGAATTTTTCGAGGCATTCTTCATCCTTGCGCAACGGCTGGCTGTTTATCTATTTAATGTACTGTTAAAATAATTTTAACGTACAAACATAAATTATAAGATTATAGTGTTTATTGTTGAATTAAATAACAGATAAGACTAGTATTCAATTTTAAAATGTCAAGAGCAGCTTTAGAATTACAATTACTTAATTATATTTCGATTGGAAATATACCGAATAAGATGTGTCATAAAAATAAATAGTACAGGAAATTAAATTTACTAGAAAAGTTTTCTATATTAATAAATTAAATAAATAAACTAGCTTCACGCTGTATCCCGCACACAGTAGGGTGGGCAGAGGGAACCTAATGTTAAGACACTCCGTTCCCCACTTTCTGCTGAATTGCCGATTGCGTTTTAAAAACAGAACTGCGTTAGCAGAACTCAATGCCTCGACACCAGAGCAAAGAAATGGAAGCATAAATTTAAGTAAATATTTCATAACCTCGAGTGGGGATCGAACCCACAACCAATCAGTTTTACAGTCACACTTTGTGTCCCTGCGCCACGACCTCATCTATATTAATAATCACAATTAATATAATATTATTTAAGACTAATTAAAAATATTTTAAAGTTTAAATCACAGAATATATAATAATATTTTTTATAATAAAACTGCTTGCAACATTTATTATTTATATAACCTTGTTAAATCCTTACATATATTGTGCAACTTAGAATTTATTAAAAAAGTTAAAAATAATGAAAAAACTTAAAGAACAAGTTTTATAAAACTTGTTGTGTACTATTAATTGATTCTTACAATTCTTTATATGGAGACAGTAACCGTTAACTATTAACTTCAAATTAAAAGGACAGTGGTACCTACAAACATATGGTGCTGCGAAAATGTATCAGAAATACCCATTATATTATATGGGTATATAAAATACTTTATATAAGCTACTCCAGATGGGTATATGAAGAAAAAATATAACTTTTCTGTAATTTTTTGTAATCTACAAAATATTGTAAAACAATATGTAAATCTATTTGTATCAACAAGACGTTATATATAATAATATTTTTTTTATATTTTCATCTCTTCATCTAAGAATTTGAAAAACGAGGAACGAAAGTGCCTAAATGGGGACGAAGGGTCTTAGCACTAGGTTCCCGTTAAGACTAAGGTTCCCTCTGCCTCCTCCGCTATATCCAGGATATAGCATGAAGCAAATAAAAAAATATCTATTTCAATATAATCAATACGTATGTAGCGAGATTATCTTATAAGACGATCAATATTGATTACCCAACTAAGAAGTAAAAGTCGACCTTTGCTCTTTCACCTGGTATTCTATACAATAGCCTTAAGGCATTTGATAAATTTAAACATTTAAATATTTAAAAATAATAAATCTGCTCCACGCTGTATCCCGCACACAGCAGAGTAGGCTAAGGGAACCCAGTGTTAAGATACTCGATTCCCCATTTTCCGCCAACTTCTGGAGGCATTGCGTGTTGTGTAGCGGAACTCAACGTCGCCTTGCCTCGACACCAAACCAAAGAAATGAAAATATGAATTTAAATAAATATTTAATTTCCTCGAGTAGGTATCGAACCTATAACCAGTCGCTTTTACACACACACTTGTGCCCCTGCACTACGACTGGCCTTAGATATTTAAAGTTTCTTTTTTTTACATAAAATATATTTATGTCAAATACCAGTTTCCAGGGATTAAAAAAATATATTTACTTAAAATGTACCACAGCCTATTCAGCATACAATTGGAATTTCGCAAAGTACTGTGATTTACAATTCTTTGAGCGTTTTTAATGTTCTATTGACCGATTTAGATGAATTTTTTTTGGTTTCATTATTTATATTATTATTTACTAACGTAGAGTGTAATTAATATACATTTTTAAGAATTATGACTAACTGATTTTCATTTAATATTATAATACAGTTCATCCTAAAATAAGCTCATTTCTTTTAAATTCCCCTAAATAAAAAGCACCTAGAATTATATATAGATCTAAGCATAAATATAGTCATAAAACTTATAAAAATCTTAATTAAATTATTAATATAAATTTTAGTAACCGAGACAAGTAATAAAATAGCTTTTATTAAGCTCCAAGCTAGGATTGTTTTAAAGTTCTAATAGGAAATATCTCAGAAAATTGACCAAACCACCTTTAAAAAAATATTCAAAAATTTAAAATATGTTCTCTCTGAACCTACACTAAAGTAATGAAATTTACTCATTATTAATATAAAAATAAATTATATAGATATATATATATATATATATATATATATATATATATATATATATATACTTACAGCGGCTCCAAACAATAATGTAACAATATATAAAACACGCATGTTGACCGATCTAAAGCCAAGACCGGACTGACTGGTGCCATCTCAAACGATCATATATATGTATATTTATCTATATTATATACAAAAACTAAACAAGGATCGTGGTTTCTGTAAAAAATTGATTAAAAAAACTCAAAAAACTCCTTTTATTTTAATTTGTTTATTGATATAGGATGTTTATGTACTATTAGATCTTTTTTTTTAGCTTCACGCTATATCCCGCATGCAGCAGGGTAGGCAGAAGGAGCCTACTCGACTACTAGTGTGAAGACACTCCGCTCTCCACTCTCCGCCGAATTCTGGAGTCGACACCAGAGCGGAGAGAAGAAAATATTAAAAAAATATATCCTCACTCAGTTAACAACAATCAGTCAGTCAACAGTTGAGTCAGTCAGCCGTGGAACGGGGCACAAGCGTGTGACTCTAAACGCTACAGGTTGTGGGTTGGATTTCAAATCAACACGCAAGCTGCAGAATTTGGCGGAGAGTGGAGATCGGAGTGTCTTCACACTACGAGAAGGCTCCTTCTGCCTACCCTGCTGCATGCGAGATACAGCGTGAAGCTAAAAAAAGGTCTAATAGTACTTAGACATCCTATATCAATAAATAAATTAAAACAAAAGGTGTTTTTTTATTAACTTTATACACAAACCACGATCCTTGCTTAGTTTTTGTATATAATATAGATAAATATAACATATATATGATCATTTGAGATGGCACCAGTCAGTCCGGTCTCGGCTTTAGCTCAGTCAACAACAACAATATTTCATTGGAATATATAAAATGCAAATAAAAATAATAACATTTTAAAACATTCAAATATGCATTATTTATTATTATGTGTTACGTTTGACGTCTGAAGCCCATTATGAGAGAGTACATCGCTTCTTTCTGCCATGTTCCACTAGTCGTTGCTTCTTTCAGTACGTTACTTTATTATGAATGATATCTCTTCATTTATTTAGAGTATTTTAATAATAGGGAATTGTGAATTACTGTATAAAAACTTTATTCAATTAAATTAAATCTTAAGAGACTAGACGTGGCGCAGGGACACAAACGAGAAACTGTAAACTCGACTGGTTGTGGGTTCGTTTCCCACTCGAGGGAATTAAATATGTAATATTCTCATTTCTCCGCTCTGGTATCGAAACAGAGTTCCGCTACTCAATACGCAATTCCTCCAGAATTCGATGAAAAATGGGGAACGGAGTGTCTTAACAATAGATTCTCTCTAGAACTCACTATACTAACTACAGAGAGACATTGAAAAAACAAAACTTAACGTTCTATGTAAGTTACATAAAACTATAAATCTTAAAACATTGTAATATATCGTATTTATGATTATATCATTAGCATATGATCATAACATGTGATCTTAAAATAAAAATATTAAAAAGTAATTTATTTTACTTACTGCTTGTTACGTATAACAAAATGTATGACTACATTTTTTTACTTACTATTAAATGAATATCACTATGCAACGACGGGTTCGATTCCCATTCCGGTAAATTTATTGATTTCATTTCCTTTGCTCCAAAGTGAGGAGTGCGTTTATACATGTTTTTTTGGCTTCACGCTGTATCCCGTACATAGCAAGATAGACAGAGGGAACATGGGAAGACACTACCGTTTCTATTTGAGGAGGCAGGCTTGGAGGCATTGCGTGTTGAGTGGCGAAACTCAACGCCGTGATTTGCCTCGTTATACCAGAGCGTAAAAAAAGGAAATATTAAATATTTCATATCCCCGAGTGGGTTTTGAACCTACATCCGTCGCGCATCAAATCGCACGCTTGTGCCCCTGTGTCAAACAAATAAAACAAGTCTTTTTACGTTGAATGAATCTCTGTATTGAGCATTCCCACAAAATTCTTCTGCGTGAAATATAAGTATCTTTTTTTATATATATATTAATAATACCAAAGACTACAAATATAGTCAAATTAATTAATAATTATTTTTATAGCCAAATCATCCTCTGGACTACAGTGTCATTCATGGTAGTATAAGATTCATTAAATCGTATTACCAGTTAGAGTTCACGCAAACAATAAACATAGGTACAGTTAGCAAGAAATATGATTCACGTATATTGTATATGGTAAGGAAATTTTGAATAATAATTAAAAAATCTAAATCAGCTTCACGCTGTATCCCGCACACTGCAGGCTAGGCAGAGGAAACCTAGTGTTAAGACACTAAAATACCGATTAATACCGAAATATGTACTAATACTGTTTATGTTAGACAATATATTACTATCTCTTCTTTTCATTAGTTCCAAAGATCTAAATACTTGAGTCATATACTTATTTAGAAAACGTATAAAAATTTGAACATAGCGATTTTTATATGTTTTCTAAATAAGTATTTTTCTTTCTTAAGTGTGGAATAACACTTTAAAAATGTTTAAAAAATACTTGAGTCATATTTATTAAAAACGTATGAGACGCGGTAATGCGTATTTGGTATCATCTATAGCTTCAGAAAAATAAACATTTTACAAAGCAAAGAATATCAATTATTAATAGATAGTGTTAGTCGGAGCAATTCGGTACACTTTTACTTTTGGTGTCACCCATTTCAAAATCAAATAAAAATCTAAATATTCTTTATTCAATTAATTACCACAAGTACCCTTGAATCGTCAAGTTACATAGAAATGTAAGTAATGTCAGTCCTACAGGAAGCGGTGCGGAAGACGGTGGTACCATCTCGGAAGGCTCTGCTGAGAAGAGCTGGTAAGAAACTAAACAATCTTTTTTTTAATGTAATTTACAATATATGTATTATATATAACCATCATTAACGTTCAATATAATAGTGTTTATTAGGGAAATAAAAGTATTATTTCGAAATAAGTATTTATTATTCTTTTAATCAGTACGTCTCTTAGTTATTTTGCATACATTAAAAAATCTAAGAAAATCAGAATGCTTAATGCCCAGTATTACAGATAAGTGTGCGCATGCCTTTGGGGTAAGCAAAATTTGCAATTCGGGTAAGTTGCTTTGGTTATTTTAAAAATATATATTTCTTATGTTACCTAAAAGTATCATATTAAAATAATACTATAATTAGGCATTGTGGACTAAGATGAAATTTATTAGTAATTATAACCAAGTCGTACAAAGGAAACTGAAATTAAAATGTTTGACCAATTTTAATAAATTAAAAATTTATTGTTCCGCATATCCGTAATCAGCGTTGCGTAATTGTAATAAAGTGACATACCCGCGCACACTTTCCCCAAGAAGTCAAAATTCAAAGTAATTACCACCGAGTTCGCAGTAATCTATATATATAAAAGGACTTGTGCTAACTGACTGAGGTAAGACGCACGCAGAGCCATAACCGCTGATGGTAGAAACGTGAAATTTGGGCAGATGTTTATTTTCATATTCTGGACATCCACTATGAAGGGAATTTGAAAAATTTTAACCCTAAAGGGATGAAATAGGGGTTGAAAGTTTGTATGGATTTTTTTTTAATCTGTACCGAATTTATAAAATTTGAAATTCAGACTCTTAAAAATATTTCATTGGACATGTGTTTCATGGTTTTTAAGAATTCACCCCCTAAGGGTTCAAATAAGGGATTGAAAGTTTATATGGAAAAATCTTTAAATTGCCACCGATTTTTATAAAAATTAAAATTCAGACTGTTAAAAATATTTTATTGAACACGTGTTTCTTGGCTTTTTTAGAATTCACTCCTAATAAGCGGGCGAAGCCGCGCGCGCCCTTTAGTAAGCAATAATCACTCACGTCTGTCCGAATATGTGTTCTGTTAATATTAATTGACTTACCAGTAAATCACGATTTCACAAGTAACACAGATTTCTAAAAGTCACTCACTTACCCACTGCGCTTACTTACCCCAAATGACCATACATTTTTTTTACCAAAGCTTTAATTAACAGTGGAAACTCATTAATCATTTATATAGGTATCGTAAACAACTATATTATACATACATACCTTCATTATTATGAGAAATGATAAGGAATAATTCTTCGAAGGTGGCGTGCCTTACAGCAAAAACCTTGCAGTAAAAACTCTAAATAAATATTCAATTATTTATCACTGATTAAAATCTGAACTTTCTAAGTATTTCTTATAGATCCGAAATAACACAGTGGCAAACCAGATTTCCTCTACCTTTTTATACAAACAAAATAATATTATTGCACAAGCTTTTTCTTAACTAATAATGTCCTCGAAATTAGACAATTAATTTCTCTTTATATTGAGAAATCTTGATTCGTAAACGGTAGTAATACTCTGAAATCTCGATACACCTTGATAATATTTTGAAGAAAATTTACGAATGAACTGTTTTAGTAGTGTATTAACTATTATTTAATACGAAATTGCTAAAACGGTTTCTAAATTGTACGGATTCGAGTCTAGCTGCGTCCTTAATTTTTATACTTTGTCAGCTTCACGCTGTGTCCTGTGTGAAATATTTATTTAAATTTATATTTCCATTTCTTCGTTCTGGTGTCCAGGCAAAACGCGGCGTTGAATTCCAACACTTAACACGCAATGCCTCCAAAATTCGGCGGAAAGTGGGGAATGGAGTGCCTTGACACTCGATTCCCTCTGCCTACCCTACTGTGTATGGGATACAGCGTGAAACTGGACACGGTTTTAGAAGACATATAAAAAATTTTATACGTCTTCTAAAACCGTATAATTCCAAATTAGTTTCTATTATTAAACTATTGAATTATTTAATTATTAAACAAAATTAAAACTATAGAATTTTGATATTCTTCCCAAAAAACAGATAAGTATGATATTGTTTTATTATGATTAAGAAAAACACGTTATTTTACCTAAGTTATACAAACATACAACACCGCCATGACCATTATAAAATTCCAGCATGTGCATAATTAGAGAACTCAACATAGTTTTGCTTATTGTATTTTATAAATTCTCAATTCTTATAGTTTATAATATTGTAGAGTTATTTGTCGTTTATTCATACATTGACCATATTATATATATATTTATAAAACCATTACTTAACGCCGGTTTTAAACGCCGGGGGTAGTAAGAATCCTAGTCGAGTCTCCTGAGGCCAGTCGTGGCGCAGGGGCACAAAGTGTGACTGTAAAACCGACTGGTTGTGGGTTCGATCCCCATTCGAGGCTATGAAATATTTACAAAAAATTATATTTCCATTTCTTCGCTCTGGTGTCGAGGACAAGCGCGGCGTTGAGTTCTGCCACTCAACGCGCAATGCCTCCAGAATTCGGCAGAAAGTGGGGAACGGAGTGTCTTAATACTAGGTTCCCTCTGCCTATCCTGTAGCGTGCGGGATACAGAGTGAAGCTGATTTATTTATTTTTTTATTTGAGTCTGCTTATGCATGTTGACCCTTCCACACGTACTTTAGTCGCCTCTTACGATACCATCAGGGTGGTTCTATTCTAAGCCGGGAACATACGGCGAATCAAGTAATTATTATTTCCTCCATTTGGTTGGTAGAGCAAAAGAGCGGCGTTGAGTTCCGCAATGCCCATAAAAGTGGGGAACGGAGTATCTTAACACTAAGTTCCATCTGCTTACTGTATGCGGGATACAGCGTGAAGCTGAATAAAAAAAGAAGTTGAGTTTAGGTAAAATCTGAATATTTAATTAATTTTATTTCATATTAGACATTTGCCTTTTTCCAGTCCGCAAGAAATAAATGGAAGATTCTAAATGTTAAATAATAAAAAGCGAAATCAAATTTATAAACAAGTTTGGTTTTGCAATAATATTAATATGAGTGACATGTCCTTAGTTATTGATCAAAGCGAAAGCGTCAGACTGTAATGAATGCCTATACAAATTAATATTAAACTTTATAAGAGGCCAGTCGTAGTGCAGGGGCACAAGCGTGTGACTGTAAGCGTGATCGGTTGTGGGTCCGATTCCCACACGAGGAAAAACATATTTAACACTTTAACTTCTTCGCTCTGGTGTCTAAGCAAATTTGAGGCAAAAAAAATCTAAGAAATCACATTAGTTGGAAAAAAAAATTAAACAGTGTTTTTATATGAACTGAATTGTACTTAATTTACACACAAACTTTTAAGTAATCATCATCATCATCACCAGCTTCACGCTGTATCCCGCACACAGCAGGGTAGGCAGGGAACCTAATGTTAAGACACTCGGTTCCCCACTTTCCGCCGAATTCTGGAGGCATTGCGTGCTGAGTGGCGGAACTCAACGCCGTGCTTGTCTTCGACACCAGAGCGAAGAATTGAAAATATAAATGTAAATAAATATTTCACTTCCTCGAGTGGGGATCGAACTCAAAACCAGTCGATTTTACAGCCACACTTTGTGGCTCTGCGCCACGAGCTTACAAATTTTCTTAATACGCAAACCTAAGTTTCTTAATTTTTAAAAGTACTTCTCATTTACCAACCATCCTCAAATTAATACGGAAGCCTCGGTGAGCGAGTCCGACTCGCACTTAATCGTTTTTTTTTAAACAAAAGGTTATAAATTATTTTCTTTTCAAATGTTTATCCTCGACCTTAAAAACATTAAAAACTGTTTTTTCAATTATAGACTTTGATAAATGGTTGTCAACATATGCGTATTTAATTTTAAAAAACTTTAATAATATTAAAAGCAAAACATTTTGGTCAACGATTCTTGTACACAAATTTTGATTTATGAACATTTCTCATTTTTTTGGCAATTGTCCCATAAGTTTGTAATTCGATAAATTTTTTGTAACATATAAATTCTTGAATCTGTGATGTTTAGGAAAAAAATTGTAAAATTGTATATTCACATAAAATATTAAAACGTACTATGTTCATTTAACACAATATATAACTTATATATGGACATTCCCATGTCCCATTTTACTATGAGTTCAAAATCTTAAAAAAGTTATTTCAAAACCTTAATTTTTTTTTATTTTCAAAGAACATATATTAAGATTTTGATTTTAGACCATTTGATAATAATGAGTTCTATATTACATAGTTTATTCTTATATGTGTTATAATTTTATCAGTTATATCAGTAATTATGATCCGTCCCACAAAAAGTTCAAAAAACAAACTTCAGATTTTGTTGCTCATTTTGGGAGTGTTTAATTTTTTTTTCTCTCATTTTGTTGACATTTTAAATTTAACAAGACTACATGATGCAATTTGCGCCCCTATATTGCTTAAAATAATGCCAGTACTCATTGTAATATTCTTTGTAGTACACATAGTCCAGTTTTACAGTTAATCTCATTCGGTGTTTGTAACTACTGTTTTGAGGTGAGTTGATAAAATTTAAAACTTCTTTTATCACAAAATAATAATTAAAACGTACACTACAATAACCCGTTAATTTATTCATATAACTTCAATAGATACATATTTATCTTCAATACATATTTATAAATATTTTTTACTTTCTTTTCTTTCATGTAACGTATTATGGGAAATTTTAGTAACAAAATCAGAAATTATACGTAACAATGCAAGAAAATGCCATTTGTATCAGTTAAAAACATTAAATGTTATGGAGGAATTTTAAAATAAAACCGATGAGCTTGAATAAGTCTAAATAATAAACTAAACCATCAAATATCTATTAACAATTTAGTAGATATTGTATATTTTCGCAGCATAAATAAGCAAGTGTAGTGTGTGTGTATTTAAATAATATTTTGTTTAAAACTATAGATCCTAAGAAATGTATATTATGTGATAAATCTGAACCTAATATTGTACCTAACCTCAAAAATATTAAATATTATAAGTTGATTAAAGCGGAATTAAATAAGAAGTTTGTATTGCATTGTGTTTAAAAGAAAATAAAAAAAAATCGAAAATTTTACAGATTTGTTACTGCTCCAAAAAAATCTGTTCATCAAAATTTTCCGTTTTTTATATTTCGTATATATCTTATTATAAATAAAGAAATTTGTTATGGATCTAAAAAACAGTAAAAACTTTAACTTTACTATAAAAATGAAGTGCGGTAGCCTTGTAGCTTATAATTTGGTTTGTTTGATATGATCAAAATTTTAATTTTCCTTTTAGTAACAAAAAAATACTTTGCATATGATTTTTTTTTATCGTGACTTGTGTCTATATCATTTTGTGTATAAATTTTGCGATTGTTAAAGCTAAAAATAAAAAAATAGGAAGTAGCAAAAAAGGAACATTTTTGACTTCATTCAACATTTTCATTTAGATTTTTATAGATTTTGCAGATAAATTAGAATTTTAGAGGAATGCTTTGTAAGAAATCCAAATAAAATTACTTAAATAAACTATTTGATATTATGAAAAAAAGTAATTTGTTGATATTATTTTACAACATATCCCTAGGTACGCTAATGTTTATAGCCCGCAAGGTCTAAACTGAGCTTTGCATTTGTTAAAAAAAAGAAATGAAATCATAGATACGGCCCTTTTTTTGATATATATATAACGTAAAGGTTCTTTACTAACACTTTAAGTTAGTTTGTCACATTAGACGTGAGTCAAAATTATGAGGATGTTCAACATAGAAGAATTGGTATGATTTTTTTATGTTTAATTATTTATTTATATCTAATAATTTTTTTTAAGTTTATTCTGGCTCTATTTTTACAAAGCTCAGCTTTAGCCTTACAAACTGTACATATTTTTAAAATATCTAATTATCTTTGAACATTTATATATTTTTGTGTATCGTATTTGGTATTCGGAATCGAACAACGTTTCAGTTTGCATTTTAAGAATGTCATCAAACCAGGTTGCGTGCCAGATTCATTACTTTCACCTAACCTTAGGACACACTCACACGAAACTATATATTATGCATCACAGACCTAAGTCTGAATTTCTATTATCTTATATTATTGTCTTTCTTATATTTTTTAAGTAGTATGAATCAGTTAATATGAAAACCACGAAGGTATATTAAATTGTAAGTATGTCGATAAATATATGTATAATATGCTTTTTTAACATTTTATATAATAAGAATATTTTTTCCTTAATGAAGCTTCGTGTTTTTAATAATACATTCCACTTACCACATGTCTCAGTTCATATTTCTTTAGCGTTATATCTGTTCTTCGCATAATTAGAATTAAAAGAATATAAAAAAAAGTAAAAAGTAAAAATATTTTAATAACCTGCTACTTTAAAATTTGTATATAAATTTTTAATAAGGCTATACTAATAATAATAATTTTCTTTCCGTACGTCCTACGGTCCATATAAACAAATGGGTTGTATTGATCGTTTAGAAATTTTTCGAACCAAAATAAAACGATTTCGATACTAATTGAAAATTTAAATGCAAAACGTATTTAGACACCCATATAAATAATCATCCTTACCTGATGGCCTTCGAGCAGTAGTTAAATTTTACATATATTTCCTCAATAATAATGTAAATTACGTAGATTTTTTTTCAGTTCACGAACATGTACTTAATTTTTGTAATAATATATAATATCTTATGGTTCATCTATATATGTATTTTTTTGTTATTCTCATTAGCTTAAAAAAATATAGTCTATTGCTTCACTTTTAAAATTATTCAAATTATTATTTTAAATCCCATGTAAATCTTATTAAAGGCGATAAGGAAATAACGATTTTAAAAGTAATGTACCTTTATGCTTTATAATTAGAAAGTTCGAAGTACGACACATTGCGGTTTTGGATCCGTCTCATTTTAAGGATTGTCCGGTTCGATATTAACGGCCAATATTAATAACCTATCTCCTACGTCAACCTTTGATTGTTCCATATATTTAACTAATCTAGAGATTGGATAGATGTATGGAACAATCGAAGATTGACGTAGGAGATAGATTATTAATATTGGGCGTAAAGCGACATTGATTTGAGCACTCATAACGTAATAATGTCTATATAGAATAATCAAAATTACAGAATTTAGTCACATATTTTTCACTACATATCACCGTTGATTTTATATTCCATATGCTGCTGTCGATGTATGCAGAAAAAATGTAAATTAATGTTATAACATTGAAATTATTCATTGTACTTATAAAACATTTATACAAATAAATAAAAAATGCAAAGAATTACAATAGGTTTTTCCACTTCTGCTAACACAGTTACGATCAACACGGCCATAAGCAACCAAAACTGGTTTATACATTGTTTTTATTTTATTATATTTTTTTCTATTCATAACATTATTTCTAATTCATTATTAACAGTAGTTTACCCATTGTCATAACTAAATCTATTTTAAATTACTACACACTAGAATCAGCGACGTTAATCGCATAAGTTTTCACGCTGCTACCCAAACTAACAGTAAAAATATGCAATCATGTCTTAACAGTTATCCATATACTTATTGGAATACTGTCGGTGACAGTCCTGCGTGAGCTTTCCATTCGCTCGAGCGACGACACTCCGTCAACTTGTGTTATATTTAGCAATGAAGTATATTTAAATACCTCTGCTTGCTATAAAATAAAAAAAAAAATCTTTTGACACTAGTTTTCTGTTGGCGGGAAATATAAAAATGAGGCGCCATCTTTTATTTTCGTTTGTACTGTTAAGTGTGATTGCGGTGTGTGAAATGAAGACAAAAAAAATGGATTATCCTACGGAAAAAGAGCTGGCATTGCAAAGAAAAGAGACTACGCCGGTGGATTTTACAAGGCTTTTGGTTATGAGACTTGTTTGGGGTCTCGCTAAAGTCATGGGTTTTGAAGAACCGGTGAGTGAGATTCTGAATGGGGCGCTTGTGCCTCCAGGTGCTGATGATGAAGACGATTTTGATGATGTTGATGATATCTTTGATGATTATTGAAACCAGGTTGGATATTTATCAAATATGTCTTAATTTTTTGTGTATCTCAAATGTTTAGATCGTAAAATCAGTACCAAATGAATGGCATTTACCTATTTATTTATTTGTTTATATAGCTTAACTTTATCTTATCATAAGGAATATTTTTTAATGTTACATTAGTATTATTTATTGTAAATTGTATTTTAGTTATTATTTTGACAATGTTTTTGTTTATTATTTAATTACTAATAATTAAGAGCTATTGGTTTCGGTGTTGAGTTTCACTTAACACGCAATTTCCCGTGAATTCGGTGGAAAATGATAAACGGACTGTCTTAACACAAGGTTCCCAGGTTGGGATATGGTGTGAAGCTAAACAACTAAGATATTTATAACAATTAAAGGCTATTATGGTAGTTTGAAGTCCGTTAAAGAGTCATGTCTAGCATATGTTTTCTAGATCTAGTTAAGATCTAAGGCAGAATTAGTACTGCCATACATACCGTATATAGTATAGAGTACCTCTAGGCAAAAATGGAAAGCCAAATTTTATTGTGAAAAATTTCTCTCTGTGAATGACTGTAGATAATTAATTTTAATATACGCAGTACCTGGTAGATATAGTAATTTATTTATTTATTATATTTTCATTCACCGTGTAATCTTTGTAAATATTAAATCATCACTTTCAGTTTGTCTTTTATTTATTCACTAATCTGTTTTTATGTAGAAATTATATGTAAAAAAGTAATAAATTAAAATGTAAAACATAGTTCCCATTATTATACAAATTGACTATAGCTGTAGAAAATATCATTACCATGCAACATAAAAGTTTGCTGTAATTGAAAAAAAATTTTTTTTTTTATAATTTATATCTTGAGTTGATTGTTATATATAATAAGTAATTGTGGTTAGTTCAATAAGGATAAGTTTTATGTGCGGTTTTGCCCGCGGGATTTTGAATGGAAATAAATATAACGGGATATTATTTTATAGCCTTTCTCGATACATTTATCGATACATTTATATTAACTAATTAACATATATATTTTATAAATCCCCACAAGTAGTTTGAGATTTGCGCGTTCTAGCTACAAAATATTAAGTTTTGTAGTATAAATATAGAAATATAGAGAAGAGTACAAATAGTACACAGATTAGAGCAGTGTACAGATAGTATAAGTTGAAATCAAAATCAAAATATTTTTGATCCCAAGCATTTTTGATACGTCAAGTTATAATATAAAAATATCTGAAGCGTCAGTGCTATTGTCCTACAGGTCAGCTACTAGCGGCTTAGAAAGAAGTTCTGCTGAGAAAAACCAGGCAAGAAACTCAACAATTTCTCTTTTCAAAATATAATTTATAATAAATGTATAGCCATAATTAACTTATGGAGTGAACATCAACAGCATTTACGCACTATTCTAAATATAAACGAATTTGCAATGAATTCTAAGTCTTTCCTCCTAATATTTTTTTTGTTTAACTGCCACTTTAACAATAAATATTTAATATTATACTTATTGTTAAAGTGGAAAGTTAAAATGACTTGTAGAATATTATCATACATAGGTATTCCAGGACCCATAAATGATTTTGTAATGTGTTGTTATTTCTTGTATTAATATCGTGGCTATCACTGTTTTCTAAATAATTGTAAAGAGTTTTAAGAACAAGTAAAATACTATTGTAAATATACTGAACTGCAACCGTGTACCTACCCGTTTTAAAAAAAACTTTTCTCAAAGGTTCTCGAGCCCAATATCTGTTTAATTAATTAGCAAATTCCCGATAAATTATTTAAAAAAACCCGACTGCATAAACCTACAAATAAAGAAAACAAGCGCATTTGGTCATTAAAACACAACGCTACATACGAACACACGTACATTGATATATAGACTGATAAACACATTACCCTCATTTGCGTCGTGCTGTCGGGTAAAAAGACGGGTTAATAGAATATTTAATTTATGAATCACCCGGCGTTGATGATCCAGTGAAAGCAATTTTTACTCATGCACGACGTGACTTAATCTCTGATGCTATTCAGTTTTACGCTTCATCAATAAAAAATTGTGTCACAAGTATAATATACATCGAAAATATCTCGCTCTTACTGTTTTTATATAAAATACCGTTCGCAAAAAACTGAATTCATCAATTTAAGATTGAAAAGCTGTTAGGCAATTAAATGTAAATAGATGATAATTATTCTCACTACATTTACACGTATTAGTAGCACTGCAAAGTATGTATAATATATATTTTAGATTTCTAAAATCCACTGTTGCCGTGCTCTCCGTACTAAGGACGAGCTTAACAGTGGCACGTCGATAATGTAAAAAAAATATTTCATATCCACGTGGGTTACAGTTTCAGCAGAAACTGAGGGGTCACTAGAAGAAAAGCATAGACTGACAAGAGTAATATGCAAAAAAGGACCACAACTCATTCCAATCCACTGACTGTATCGCACACTTGCCGATTTCCTATAAGGCTGGGGTGAAACGGAGAGTAGATATCGATTTCATCAGACAGTGGTCAGACTCACCTGATGGTGGTGATAGGGACACTAAGTAGTGGTCTGGTTCAGTTGTCAAAAAAAGGATCCAAGCAATAGAGTATTCAATGATCATATGTGTGGATGTATAATCACATGTGTGAATGTGTGATCAGATGTGTGGATGTGTGATTACATGTGTGGATGTGTGATTACATGTGTGGATGTGTAATTACATGTGTAGATCTGTGATAACATATGTAGATGTGGATATGACAAGTATATTTGTTATCACAAGTGTGGATGTATATTCACATGCGATTCTGTAATTGCATATGTATATATGTAATCAAATGTCTAGAGAAGGACTAGAAAAGTTTACTTGACATACTTGGTTAGAATCATCAAAAAAAATCAAAATGAAAAGAGAAAGTAGTTGTAGTTAATTATTTCATCAATAACAAATTAGACAAAAAAAATCAATTCCACCTGAATATTGCAGTATTACTAACCTAATGAAGGATCTAGTTCAATCTTATTGAAATGGTATTTAAAATAAAACATGTTGGTACATATAATAAAAATTTTAATATAAATAAAATCAATTTGTCATAAATCTTCATTACAATCTAAAAACCATGATGGTGTATCAACAAACATTTTATCTTGTGTGCAAATTACATCATCATCACTGTCCTGATCATTATCATTTCTTTCTTCATTATTTAATTCATTAGTTTCATCATTGCAATTTCTTTGATTACAGTCCTTCATTTTTCTTATTAAATCTCCCCATTTCAAATTAGTTTTACAAAAGGGGCATTGTCCTACAATCGGTATATATTCTCCAGAAGGCAATAATATATCAGCTAAACATGATATATGTGTAACTAAATTACACTTAATATTTATACAACTCAGTTTTTCTGTAACTTTTAATTGTTCTGAACATAATAAACATTTTATGGTTGAAACTGGAGAATTTATTTTCTTTAATTTTATGTTTTTACTTTTAATTGGACCTTTGCAAATAAACATGTGGCTTGGCAGCTTTCTTTCAGGCTAAAAATAATATTTAATTAGAACAGAAATCATTTCTACTTTTTATTGTAAGGAATGTATTTATACTAAGGAAAAAAGTATTCAGAAATATATAAATAAAATAACATAGCAGGATCTCAAATCATCTTTACACACATAAAAAAAACCATTTAAAATATATATTTTTACCAAAAAGTAGGGAAAAACTTACTGAAAATTCTTCAATAAAATCATTTTCCAGCCATCTTATAACTAAAGGAAGGCGGCACCATGGGCCTACTTTAAGCATTTCTGTTAAAACTCTCAATTTAAATTGGAATTCTGTTTCTTTTCGAGGAATCTTCTTTAGATCCAAGTGTTGAAGCCTTGTAGTTTTGTTTGGATTCTGCCATGCCCACTCAAACTAAATGTTTTTTGTTATATATATAATTATTTTATGTAAAAAAAATCTTGGTGTTATAGTGGAATTACGTCTGGCTGTAAACACCATAGTTGTGAGGTCAATCCCCACACAGACAACAATTATATTTTAAGCAATTTTAATTTCCCTGCCCTGTCAAACTATGGCATTGAGTTCCACCACTCAACATGCAGTGCCTCCAGAATTTGACAGAAAGTGGGGGGACAGAAGTGTGTAGTGTGTGCAGGTACAGGAACATCTGTAATCATTACGACACTTAAAATAAACTGTATGTTATTTGAGAAAGTTTAATAAAACTTACTCTTAATGCTGATATATTGTTTGGGAAACCATGTGTTATCATCACCATTTTCCTAAAGAAAGAAAAAAATATATTGACAAATGAAAGAATGATGAAATTATCAATCATTAGTAAATAATTATTAATAAATAATAAAAAGATTTGTTTTTATTTCAAGGAGACACACTAACCAAGGACCCTTGTTACTCGTTTTATTAGCTCCTCCCGCCCAAGTGCCTCTATTATGTTGCATTATTCGCCTGTTTGGATCTCTAGTATATCCTATATAGGTTCGGCCTTTATATTTTGGATTAATAGAATAGAGAAGGTATACGCCGTAAAAATCTTCTACTACTTCTGGTTCTGCCATTGACAGTAGTTTACGTTTTAAGTTATATGTTACCTATAGTCCTTGTATTTCATATTTACATTCAATTACTTAATTTAACCACTATTACATTTTTTGAAATTTGGAATATTCGAAAGAATAAGAAGTTTTGTAAATAAATAAACGTCATGTGTCAAGTTTTCTATAGGGCACAGAACACATATACCCAAAGGACTGCTATAGGGCTGCCAAAAGGCCGATTATTAAGAAGAATGTTTAATCCACTCCGATACATGTCAATACATAAAGGAATACGATTCACCCGATTAACGTATCGATACAATTGTTACAGATTTTTGGGCTGTTAGTGGATCGATACAAATCCAAAATATTCTTTATTCAAAAAGACTTTTACAAATATTTTTGAATAGTCGAATGAACATAAAGCTACCAACGGAACGCAGCTCTGCTGAGAAGAGCCGGCAAGAAGAGCAAGAAACTAATAGTTGCTCAATACAATAAGGATAGGGTCATAAAATTAAACAATTTTATCCGGATATGTGATTTACAGTTAAAGTATTAAGATTAGGAAACCATGTTTAAGGAACACTGAAGAATTATACTCAAAAAAGAAACCGTAAACATCTAGATCCCGAGTGGTTATCAAAATGAAATGTAGATATCCATCATTCAAAAATTAAGTAATGTAGAAAAAATGTTATTTCTTATGAAAATTAAATTTGATGCTATAAAGGATAGTTCTGTTAGGTTCTTTTATAATGATATTAATAAAATCTAAAATTGAAAAAAAATCTTAACAATGAAACCGTTAGTTACTTATAGCTTACATAGCATGTGAAAAGTACATATTTTTTTAATTTTTATTTATTAAAATTACCATTTCAATTCGATTAACAATTTATAAATAAAATTAACTCTAAACATGAACGAAATTATCCATTTCGTTAAAATGTGGCGAACTATTTTAAATTTATATTTAGACAATATATCTCCGAATGGGTCTAAGACTTCTTTGTTGGTCGTCGAATATTTGAGATAGTCGTGAGATCGGTGAGTTCCCACCGAAGGTGATTGTTCTACGGAGAGGTCTTACTAGAATCGTAATTGGCTTGCGTGGATACTGGTACGGGACATTACATTTTAATTTGGATATTATATCTGGATTATCGTTTGTGCTCTTAAGACATTTATATATATATATATATATATATATATATATATATATATATATATATATATATATATATATATATATATATATATATATATATATATATATATATATATATATATATATATATATATATATATATATATATATATATATATATACATTAAGTCTAACAAATCTCTTCTGTTATTTAGAGTATGCATTTTGAAATATGCCAGTTTTTTGTTATATGAATTTATTTCTTTGGCCCTACCATAAGCGAATGCCAGACGATGAAGGAAACGCTTTTGCACCCTCTCTATTCGCAAGGAGTGTGTGTGTAAAGGTTAACTTTTCGTCGAATATCACAACGAGATCTTTGATCTGCTAACGCGTTTTAATGGTGAATCTGCGATAAAGTACTGGGTAATAGTTTCAACATGATTACGAGTGAATGTAATGCAATACCTAACATTTTCTGCAGTAAATAACATACCGTTTCTTTTGTACCAATTAAATAACCTTGTTAGATCATTTTGTAAATGTCTTATATCGTTGAAGTCGTTAATAGTTTTTTAGTGCTCGACATGAATGGTGCAGAATACTCAAAGCATTTTGGCACGTCATTATTAAAAATATTAAGCAACAAACCTAAATGTGAATCCTGAGGTATTCCGGATGTTATTTTAAATTTACGAGATTCATGTCCATTTGCAACGACATAGAAGTATCTTTCGCTTAAATATGAACTAGACCATATGTCAATAATTTTAAAAGAAGAGTTAAAGTAAGTACTAGATCAAATGTTTTACTGAAATGTGATTAAATCACTTTAATTCTTTTTTTTTCTTTATAGTCAATTAATGTCTCAGTGTAAGCAACTAAATTTTTCGTTGTTGATCTATCCTTTATAAAGCTGTGTTGATGGTCATTAATAAAGCTTTTAAACTGGGCGTATATTAAGTTTAAAATTATTAATTAATTAATTTTACCGTATACCGAGAGAATAGATATAGGATGGTAGTTTTCTGCGTGTTCTCTTTCTCCCCGTTTAAAAATGGGAACAACTTTTGCCACCTTCCACTTACTTGGAAAAGATCCTGTTTTCAGCGATGCATTGAAAATAATTTTAAGTGGTACTGCAAGAGTTGACGCACTGTTAATTAAATAGGCTGGATGGAGGTATACCGTCAAGTGCTGCTCCCTTATATAGATCTAAACGCTTTAATTTATTTAAAATATCCAATTCAATGAGTTGAATCGTTTGTTAAACATAATTATTATTACATGCTGCAAATTTCAGAATATCATTGATTGGTTACACTGTTGTATTGTAATTGAATACCGAAGAAAAGTCTGAACCAAAAGAGTTGCAAATTTGTTACCACCAAAATTTTTTATATTATTACTTATCATTATTTTAGGGAAAGCATGTTTTTTGTTGTTTTTTTTTTTTGTTTTCATAAAAATCTAAAAATATTTCGTGTTATGCTTAATACTGCTTTCTGATCGCTCAATATATTTATTGTAACTTTTTAAAGACAAATAATTACATGTTTTTTCTAAAATTTTCGGCGATATTTCGTCCATTGGATTTTTATAGTTTTTGTACCGTAATATGAGTTTTCCTTTTGTCTTTTATTCTTTTTAGTAGTTAATTTTAGATACATTACGCTCTATTGAAGAATTGATGACAGAATACAGTATTTCTACCATTTCATTAACATCTATAAGTTTTGTAAGTATTTCGGGCCAATTTATATTTTCTAGAAATTTACTAATATTTTTAAAATTAGCTTAAGAATATAATATAATTATATCTTACAAAATTAAAGTTGAAATCTAAGAATTTTGTAATTGTTAATAAGGCTGACATCTAAAGGTGGATGCAATAAATCTATACGACTCATTATAACATAACTAAATATTGTATTGTTGTTTTCTTTTGTATATTTTAGTACAACAAAGAATATCATATATTAGTTAATAATCTCTCATCAACTTTTACATCAAAAGTTTATTATCGCAGAAGACGAGGTCTAAAAATTTTATTTTGAAAATTTTTTTATGCGATTGTGGTGATAGAAACTATTGACCATGGAAAAACCTATAAGAGATTGCGCCAAAGAAAATATTTAATAGACATTATTAATATTTCCTACTAATTCCTAGTCTATACAGCTTAAGTTAAAGTCACCTATAACTAGTGTAGTATGTTTTAATATTTCCGAAATACGATTGAAATTATTCATAAATTTGTCCAAGACAGGCTTACTGACGGGTGGAGGAAAATAAGTTTCACAAAGAGCTATCGTAGGACTTTTATTAATATTTACTGTTAGCCACAAATCTTCACAGGAACTCGAAATTTTATATTTACATAGATGTCACATTGTAACAGTTTGTGCTTGAACCATCATATTAAGAAAATAGACTGAATGAAAAAAAACTGTTCTGCTTTCCGAACGTGCCTTCTGAACTTGAGCACTAATCTGACACAAGTATCCACAGAACACATATACCCAAAGTGCAAGTATCAGTTCAGTTCAGTTCTTCATTTATGGCGCTTCGAGCGTGCCAGTTGAGCACTAATCACTTCGCCAATGTCACGTTGTATGGAGAACACACGAAGGAGATTGTACGGTAAAAAGAGACTATATTACACAAAAGGAGAATGCATGTCAAAAAGTAGTCCAGTCAAAATATTGCCTTCACCTATAAAATTAAAAAATATACATAATTAGAGTATATACATAAACATGGGTTAGTAATAAATAAAATTTTACAAATATGTTAGTTTATAACTTAATATTATTGTATCTAATATATTTACATAGAAATTTACATAAAGGACTAAACACAAACATTAACAGACATTGAACATTAAGGGGACGGGGAACTTTGTAA